>JAJGRW010004843.1:0-22889 GCA_025461045.1 Carex parvula | reverse complement strand
CATTTGTAAAAATTTCAACAGAAAATATAAAATCAGTATTCAATATTTAAAAGACAATTTTACCCTTAGCAATCCTTCAACTTATATTTCCTGCGTGATGTTCCTGGACATTTAAAAGTCGTGCACAAAATTATTAACAAATCATAGGGCAGACTCAACATGTGCTTCATACGCATATAGAAATAAACTAGTTAAGTGCGGGCCACGCGTTGCCGTGGGAATTAAAAATTTGTTTTATTCAATTTTCTTTAAATGTGATGTTTGTACTGTAGTGGAAATTGAATGTTTGTTTTGATTCCTCTTTCTTGACTGAGCTCTCGATCCACAAGAACCCTGTTCACTTCTGTGAGCACCCGGTGGTCTAGACAAGGGAACAAACCTTGCAGCTAACCCCTTTGCTCCTGGATGTCAATTACTCCACCTGCATCTAAGAGTTGCAACTGCATAATTGGTGCCAGATAAAAAATATTTGCTTCTGGCATTCATAGTTATGGATGAATTTGGGTAAAATGTAGTTAGATTTTGGCATGATTAGTACATTTGTTTGAGTTTCTAATTAATTAGTATTTTAGTCAGGGAAACATACCTTGATTTCTCCAGAGCGAAGCCTGTTTAGGTCTCAAGATTCTTCACTGGTCTACAACAAGGACAAAAGAAGCATTTACTATTAAATGGTAAATGCAAGACAACAAAAAATGAAGAAAAAATATATAAATTACCTGTTACTGGAGAGAAGACCACCAGGCAAAACATGAGGCAGCTTCTTTAGTTGATCAACCATCAAGCTAGCAAAGGGCTCACCACTATGTCACCCCTGGTAATATCAGAGCTGGTAGCTGAAAAAAGAAAAGTTGAAAATAAATGAAAATGGCCCAAAGAAATCGACTGCTACAAACCTATACAGTATTTAAACAGGCCTTAAGCATCTAATCACTTATTTTCTGAATCTTCTGACAACATTTGGATATTGTACTGGTACTGATAATGCACCAGGGTAGTATTACAATAGCATGCCATAGAGTCGGAGGCTCATGACCAGTTTATCCTGACATCAGAACCCCCCCCCCCCCCCCCCCCAGTGCGGAAATCCCAAGAGAAGAGAAAACTAAATGAAAAGCTTCAACAATAAAAGCAATGTAAACGCATCGATTCTTTTTTAGAGAGACCCCTCGTAATACGCGAATGCATCTTCATCCTGAGGAAGGAGATGTGGATATCTGGGACACCAAAGGAAAAAGTAAATACGCATAATAATTAAGGGCTTATAAGGTTCTGCACAGAGCCGGAGCCACATGTAATGAATGAGGGTCAATTGACCCCCATTATTTTTAAAATTCCATGATTTTACTATATATTTTAGAGAAAAATATAGAAATTGCTATGGATACTGTAAATTGACCCCCAATATTTTTGTGAAAATCACCTCTTGACCCCCAAAACTCGAAAGTCTGAGGGGGCTGTAACAGGTATCATTTATGGACATGGAGCACATGTTTATCAGTTGTGATACCAGCATAAGTAGCTATCATGCCGGTCATAACAGAAAACAGTAACATATATCTACAATGACTGAATCCTTGCTTTGTTTTTCGTGTTGTCATCATTTCAGTTTTGGAGGAGGGAGGGAGAGAGAGAGCCTTACATGCTATCAAGATCGACAAAGTCCTCCTTAACCAACAACGCAGCAAGATCAAAAAGAGAAGAAGGAACCGGATTAGTGACCTCCTTCCTCTGGTAATATTGGAACTTAAAACCCAATATTTGAGCAGCATGAGACTGTCAAATTCAACAACATCCCCACGTAGATATTTATCAATGATAACAGAAGCAACAGAACTATTAGCAGTAGTAATGCCCCAAAAATCAAAATAATAATACAAAAGGGTCATATCAGAAGATATACAATTACTTTATTATCATGGACCAAATCATCTGCTATTAGGAAAATACAAATTGTAGTATTTCCATAATGGAATCAGGCGAGAAGCTTAACATTTCTACAGGGCTTTCATGAAACATGACCTCCTGTAGTAAATGGTTAATAAACAATCTACCTTTGCAAATATAGGTATAAGATCGTAAAATATTTTCTTCTCCGGATATAGTTCGAAGCAGTCAAGCACCTAAATATATTCAGTTTTATTGCAATTTTAGTTTGAGAAAAAATAAAGGAACCAAAAATGAAGATATTACTTCCATCTGGCCAGCACTTGCAATGTAAGAAATCCTTCTTGATCTGGTGTTAGTTGCAATTTTCTTTTTATTGTTGCTTTCCTGGTTTCTGTTAGGTGTACGGGAAGCATTGATGTTTAATTACAGAGATATGGCAAAACAACAATATGGAGACCTAAAGTAGGCAAGTACTATAACAACTATAACACACCCCAAAATTGGTATGCATTGTTACACTAAGGATGGTAATTTCAGTTGGGAACTTCAACAAACAGATGGTGTTCGCTGGTTAAAATTGGTTATACATGTGTTACTGTACCTGCCCTTCCCCGCACCTGTACAATGGCAAGGTATGATCCCTCCCTTGTCCATTGTACTGGACATACACCATCTCTTGAGCCCAGATGACATAATTTTGTAACCTAATAAACGAAACCACAAACGAAGTCAAGAAATTTTTTCAAAGTAACATCGGTTGTTTTTCTTCTCTGAGGCAAAGTAACAAACACTTAGATGGCAGAAATGCTTTTTCTGGCGGCAAGAGGGAAAAATTAGGAGAGGACTAAAGTGAAAGGAAATAGTGGGAGGGAGAGATGAAAATTAGGAGGGAAATGAAACATCGGGGTTCAATTGATGAAAATTAGGAGGGAAATTGTCAAATTTTGGGAGGGAATTAAATTGAGTGATTTGTGTGGGGAGGCGGTTTGCATTTCCAAAAAAATTTAGAGAGGATACGCAGAGAGATAGAGAGGAGAAGACAAAGTGGGACCCAGTTGCCATAGAGACATCTCTTTAATATATAAGATGAATGATCATCCACTGATAATCAAGAGAGCACATTTTTTATCGGACGGCTCAGATTTATATATGTACAAATTAATTAATGTATGCACCGCAAATAATATGAAAAAACTTCAAAAAAAAATAAATTAATTTTTTTACGGTTTTTATGCCAAATCATACTTACAATTGTCAAATTTATAGCTTTTTATCATTATTTGTCCCTTCAACATGTGCCAATATTTGTGGACCATTTATTTTCACGTGAGCAATCAACGGTCGATCTTCAATGAAATGATTCCAAATTTGTTTGAAATGATCAAGGAAAAACATTGAACATAACTAACATAAATTTTCTGAAATTTGATTATGTCTGAGCTTCAATCCAACGTGAAGTCTGTATAACCCTTCGATGTTTCGATATTCCGTCAGCTTGATGGATAGGTAAAAAAAATAAAAATTCATCAAATTTTGCTGCATGAAAATAAATTCAGTGCTCTTTAATTTCAACGGTTCTGATCGACCAACAGACAACGTGTTTACGGACGCCTTCACTAACTCACAAAGCAAGAGTTTGTGTATCATGTTCATGCATATAAGATACGAGTCATAAACTCTAATTCATGAGTCGATGAAGGCGCACATAAATATGTCGTCAGTTGGTCGATCGGAACCGTTGAAATTAAAGAGCATTCCATTTATTTTCTTGCGACAAAATTTGATGAAAAAATATTTTATTTACCTATCCATCGAGCTGACGGAATATTGAAATATCGAATGACTATAAACACTTCGCGTTGGATCAAAACTCAGATACAATCAAACGTAAGATATTTTATGAAATTCAATCTAAATAATGTTTTTAATTGTCCGTGATTAATCCAGTTTATATTTCAGGTTATAACAACTTCTAAGAATATTTGTCTAAGAATGTTAACTAATTTTACATAATTGGAAACTAGACTCGTGTGAAAACTAACTAAAATTATTTTTACAAGAATATAAAAAGGTTGTAAAGGAAATAAGAAAAATATTAAAATTTAGGCATTAACCAGAAACATAGTCGAAAATTAGGCATTAAAAACTAGACCTCCTACCCACAACCTCCTCTAATGGAGACATCCATTAGTAAACATGACCTTTCATTGCCTATCAAACGGCCATTAGTAAACATGACCTTTCATTGCCCATCAAACGGCTCATATCAACAGATGATTAAATTGGTGATTTTTGCACAGCAAATAATATGAATAAATTCCTAAAAAAATATTTTCTACATTTATACATACTATGTGACCAAATAATGTTTGTAATTGTCAATTTTATATAATTTCATCAATATATATCCCTTAAAATTGAGCTAATAATTGCGGACCGTTCATTTTCGTATGAGTAATCGACGGTCGATCTGCAATGAAATAATTTCAAATTAGCTTTTAAATGATCAAGGGAATATATTGAATGTAACCAACAAAAAAAAACTGAGGTTTCGATATGTTGAAGCTTCGATCCAACGTGAAGTGTTTGTGGCTCTACGATGTTTGTATATTTCGTCGACTTGATGGATAGGTAACTGAACGTAAAATTTCATCAAACTTACATACAATGAAATGAATGTGATACTCTTCAATTTGAACGGTTCCGATCGACTATCGGACAGTGTATACTCGTGGGTCTTCATTAACTCACACTACGAGAGTTTATGTTCTATGTTGATGTTTGAAGGATGTGGGTTATTGATGCAACAAGCATGTTATGCTATATATATTTTTTTGTACAAATCATTTAGTAATTTATAAACATGTTATTTCATTTATTATTGTGTTAATTTCGTATTTCATTTTCATTTTTTTTTATCAATTTAAAGTTGCAATTATTCGTTAATTGTCTAAATTTAACTAATCACTTATAAGTTACTAATTGTTGTACATATGTAAGGCATAAAAATTATTTGATTCACATGAAAATATGTACATATAAAAATGAAAAAATAAAATGGATAATGAAACAAACTAAAACAAAAAATAAAAAAATCAATCTAAATTAATTAATTTTAAATGTTCAACTTAATTTGTCAAAATTTTCAATTCTTTCTTAAATTTTAGCAAATATTATTTTTCTTAGATAAAATTCAATCTAAATAAATTAATTCTATATGTCCAAATTATTTTGTCAAAATTTATACTGCTTTGTTGATTGTTTTACCAAGTCACAAGTGAAATTAATTTCACTTCCCTCTCATTTTACTCTCACAGTGAGTGAAATTTGGGTATGTAATACGGACAGAGCAGTTAAGACCTGATACAATGCACAGCTTATAGATTGAAAAGAGCATTCAATGTGTTCACTACTCTGCATGAAGCTAAAACTGCTCTGTTAACGATTGATCTCCAGAAATTTGGTTTCCCCCCACTGCACTCATAGAAGTTTT
This sequence comes from Carex parvula, assembly GCA_025461045.1. Lineage (NCBI taxonomy): Eukaryota > Viridiplantae > Streptophyta > Magnoliopsida > Poales > Cyperaceae > Carex > Carex parvula. The sequence goes on along the minus strand of JAJGRW010004843.1, from coordinate 17,506 downwards.
AGTTTCCCCCCATTATTTTTTGGACAGGTATTCTCTCCATTACTGTAAAAGATTCCCTTCACTTTACGGTTTGAGATTAACTCTCAGCCGCTTTGAGATTCGGACTGAAGGAGGGGGCAGTATTATTGGGCTTTGAGATTCGTGCTAAGTTAAAAAGAACGGACCAAATCAAATAATTGTAAGAGATTCCCTATTACGGTACCGGGGAGGATCTGAATTCATTATTTTTTCATCTAGGGTTTAACTAGCTACTTACCCCTTTCTCCTCTGAGCCGCACCCAGTTACTTACCCCTTTCTCCTCTTCACAGTTCTCCCCATTGAGACACAAAAACCATATCTAAGGTTCTCATTTCCTTTCACTTTCTTTCTCGTCGCCCTCAACCCAAACACTGGAGAGAAACTACATCGGTCTCCCTCCCTCTCACTCCTTATCTCTCTCTTTCCCTCGTGCGAGGCGGCTCAGGTGGGTCCGGTTCAGGCGATCGCTGGCACAAAGGCGGACGTCCAGTGTGTGGCCAGGCGAGGCGATGTGAGATTTAGGCGAGATCCCTTGGTTAAAGGCTGACCACCTTGGCTACCGACCCTCGCCCCTTTTGTGATTCGAAGCAATTTTGGGTAATTGAATAAATTTCCTTGTTTCTACTTGTGATGTTTGCTGTGATTACTTGGGTTGAGCCTTCGAGCTCCCCTTTTTGCTAATTGTTGATATTGATTTTGATGTACCAGTAATAGTGAAGACCAGTATGAGTTTATAGTAGAATATGAGTTTTCTACTATAAACAGCGTGAAGAACATCTTGTAACTTTAACAAAAAAAATGATATAGTTCATGTACCAGTAATTAAGTTCACTTAGACAATATCACAAACAATTTGTGTGCAGCAGGAAAACAGATCTGTAACAGTTCTGGTACAGGCAGAAACAACACAAATTCTGAAATCAGAGACACATTTAATTGTTGAATATCAAGATATTTATACTTATAAACTGAACCCAAGATGACATGTACTTTCTAATTGTTAAATTTTCCTTTAATGCTGAGGTGGCGCTGGTTATCTTTTCCACTCGTGGCAAGCTCTTTGAGTTCTCCAGCTGTAACTGGTAAATTAATAAGACTCTGTATCTCTTAATTTAAATTATCTATTAGTTATTTCGATTTTGTGTTTTTAGCGAATTCAAGATCTGATGGGCTTGATTGTTTGTTCTTTGGTCTCTTGAGAGAAATCAGAAAGTGATATTCTTCAAGACAGTAGTGCTTTGACATGGATCCAGTGCCTTAGCTTCTACAATTAATGCCCTAGTAGATCAGTTAATTTTTTTAATGGGGACATAAATATTCTTGTAGCTATCTTAGTCCAGATGAGAAGCAATTAGTAAATCTTTTTTACCTTTTCGTAATTTTATTGGAAATTTAGAGTATATCAAGCTTTTTTTTTATATCATGAGCACTCTCAATTTTAGTGTCAATATGAGCACTCTCAAAATTATGGCTGTGATAGGAACACATATTCTTATGGTAATAAATAGTTGCTTAAAGAAAACACTCAGTAGCATCAATTATAAATTTATAACTGTACTCAATCTGAAAAGAAAGATGGTTAATTGGTTACCCCCAAGGAAAATAACTAATTTTCAGAAAATGAGCCCAATAAAAGTGCATTTTGTGGCAAATACATCGAATAACTTTGAAATAGTATATATTAGTAGTTAATTCTAGAGCGGTTTTAGGGATCCCTTTTTTACAAGAGTTAAGAGAAGCAATGACAGAACTTGATCTCTCTGCTGAGGTACCAAAACAGATTTTTGTAGGTTCCCTTTTCTTGTAGACTCGAGTATATGGCATCTCATTGGATGAAAGTGGTATGATGTGGATGCAACCTTTTCCCACTTTTAATCAATAATCATATACAATTACTAAATTGTAAGCTGTAACTGATATTGTGCAGGAGATATAGTCAAATATTTATTCAAACAATATGGCAATGGAAGAAGTGCTTCCGTTGGGATCTTGGAAAGGTATCAGTTTGCTTTCTTCTATGCATTTATTTGAAACATTAGTTATAACTAATACAATATATCCTCTAGTTTGTAGCTTGTAGTTGCATAAGTGTATATTAGTTTGAATTTGTGTATTTGATGTAAGTTGAATGATTTTTTTTTCTTTATATTTTGTAGCACTCTATTGACAGGATGGTTGCCTACACTATTTGAAACATTAGTTATCTTTGATTGATTATGGTTAAGGTTAAGTGATAATAGGCCCTTACAGTAATTATGTGCTATATTTCTCTCCTGTACAGCAATAAATTGCTGGTTTTGCTCAGTCAGGAAATGAGAGTGTGGTCAATTCATGCCCTTATTTCAACAATTGCTTGTACAAAGTTAGATAAATATTAGATCAATTATGTATCTAAAGCACAAATCATCCAACAAGAGTAAGCACCAACCATCGAAACAAGAGTAAGCAAGCACATTTGTTATTTACAAGAAATCTGTTGAGGTTAGTAAATTTAATAGAAGTTTTCATATGTAATGGTTGTTAAAATTCATATTTGTTATGTGCAAAATTTCAGATGAAAACTCAAGTGAAGTACAAGAGCAATAAAGTGCTTTTGTTGCTGTGAATTCGACTGTGGAAAGTAACTCAACATCAGTGCATAAAACTATGAAAATATAGAAGTTACAAGTACTTGCAGTGTAATACTGTTGTTTTAATGATTTTTATAATTTTGGTACAATGTAGGATGATTACACTATGTTGGTCAATGCTTATTAGTTGCTTTCTACATATTTTTCAATGTGTTTTATGTAAATCTTGATGAATGAGAATTTGGAAATTGTAAAACAGCACTGGGCTGGTACCAGATTGGTACCAGTAGGCAGGGAGGATTGTATAATTAGAGCATGCTGATTTGCAACCATTTTCTATTATTATATTTGTCAGTACATCCATGCAAATAGTATGAACTGCAATGCATGCAAAAAATGTAAATCATATCCTTGCAAATAATCACCCATGTAATAAACTAATTATCTTTCCATGCTAATAGTCAGGTAGGACCCACGTGTGTTAGCCTTGCAAATAGTCAGGTGGGACCCACGTTCCCTATCCTTGCAAATAGTCAGGGTGGGACCCACGTGTGTTAGCCTTGCATATAGTCAGGTAGGACCCACGTTCCCTAGCCTTGCAAATAGTCAGGTGGGACCCACGTTCGCTCCCCTTGCAAATAACCAGTTGGCCCCCATGCTGTCTCCCCTTGCAAATACTCCAAACACGGTCAGATGTAAAAGTATTTGCATGGTTAGTTGTTGCAAGCGTAATTCCTTGCAACAAGTCAGAAAAAACTTGTTGCATGGTTGCTCATGCAAATACTTAGTAGTTGCAAGGAAGCTTGTTGCAAGGGCAGAGTTGCAAGGGTATTTCAATGCAACAAGTATTTTCGGACTTGTTGCAAGCGTATTTCCTTGCAACAAGCCATTTTCCTTACCATGTAAAAAACTCAGATTCTAGTAGTGTTTCTTCGAAAGTACTTTTTCCTTCAATCTTATATGAAGGCGATTTAATGATTCATTATCATCGCCTTTTTCCCCAAGTTCATGGAGAATTTTTCTTATTATATCTCCAACACTAAAGCTTGTTGAAACACAAACCCAAATTATTTTGTCAAAATGGTTCTCTCTACTAATCTCATCAATGATTAACTGTGCAAGAGTGGTTTTTCCTAATCCACCTGCCCCCACAATACAAAAGGCAGAGATAGGAACATGAGATACCGATTTCATTAACCAATCAATTAGGGTGGCCTTTTCAATCTCGCGGCCAAACACTTTGTTTTCGATTAAAATGGAAGTAGTTTCTCGACTAGAAGTGTAAATAGAATCGTTATTCAGGTTTGCAAGGCCATGAGTATCTAATGCAGTAGCAAATTGGAAGAAATGGCCAATATCTGCGGCAGCCAGATCTAACATTTCTACAGCCCCCCTCAACCTCTTTAATGTATCTTTACTAATGGTTGAACCGGGAAATTGTCTCTTCAGCGACCCAATTAATGAAGAAGAAGATCCACTGACCTGATCTCGATTTTTCACCATGTCTTCCAGCTCGCGGTACTTAAGTTCGTCAAGCACATCTTCAGCTGCTAAGAATGCTTCTTTGAATTGCTCCAGCCATGCATTCACCCCTGAGTTTGGGTGCTTAAATTTTAGCTCCTCAGCAACACCCATGACAGCTGCGATCTTGGGAAGAACGGCTTTCACCCTACGTAGCTCGGATTCAGTATCAGCTGGCAGCATACGCTCACCCAAGTACGAATAAGCCGTGCCGACTAGGCTGCTAATTATTGCAGATCCCGTCCATTCACCAATTTTTGAAAGAGCCATCTCGACAGAGATTTTTCTTCTTCTTACTTACAGTATCTCTGTTTTTTTTTTTTTTTTTTTTTTTTTGCTTTTTCTATGAATATTAAATTTAACAAGGGCTGTGTCTTGTATGGAACGAAAAATGGAGATGCGAGAGAAATTAAATCAGCTAATAATGAAACTTGATTAGAAAGAGACAGACAGATTATTTCAGCGAGAGATTGGGATATGATAAACAAAGCCAAAGACGAGAGAGGGAGAGAGATTGCCTTTTTTTTTTTAAATACTTTTTTTTGTTTGCTTTTTTCAGAAGAAAAAATTTAGCAATGGGTGTCTTGTATAGGACTAGAAGTGGGTTTCCAAGAGACGGCTGATTGTTTGGGCTAGAGATTGGAATATGAGAAACAGAGAAGAGAGAGAGGTTTCTTTTCTCACAGGCGCAAAAGATAGAGATGATGAAACAAGAAGCTTCCCTCAAACTTCAAAAGTTCAAAGTCAACTAACCCTTGCCAGTTAATTTTCTTTGCGGAAAACACATATATCCATGTAGGATATAATTAATTAAGGAGGTTACCCAACTGGCAACCATGATATAGAAGAGTCAAATGTCAAAGCCACATCTAAAGGAAAAAATACATATGGCAGCATTTGTGATAGCGTACACTGTTGCTGGCTAAATCTCAAATCAGAAGAATTCCGAACCTGCATGGTCTCATAGAAGGATATAATTCTGCTGTTATTCCAAAGGAATCACAGGAACCTGTTATTCCTATTACAACCGTTCAAAGTTTTTCATGTGCGAATCTCAAGGGAAAGAATGTTTTGTGTCTGAATTTTGATAAAGGTCAACGACTGCGATCGGAATAACAGGTCCTGTGATCTCTTGTGATCTCTTTAGAATAACAGCATATTTATTTCCATCATAGAAGCCCACAGAAAATCATAAGTTGTGAGTCAACATGCTTGAGTTGACCAATTTTGAAATTGGAAATAAACACCAAGTTTTATTAGAAATTGTTTGTCCTTTCTAACTAGTTGAGATTTCCAAATCACCTTCTAACTTTTTATAATGATAATTGTGGTATACCCTTGAAATATTTTAAATTATCTATTGTCTCATTAAAACATTTTCTCATTTTAAATTTAAGTAATTGGTGTCATATCATCAAAAACTTTTTAATATTCAACTTTTTTATTAATATTTGAAAATTACTTATTTTCCTAATAAAAACAAACAACTATTTCATCTTTTTTTCCTTTCTTTAATTTAATTTGAAATCATTATTTGAGCTTACCATTCATTTTTAAATTTAAGATGAAATGACTAATTTACTGTTCTTGTCAAACGAACACATTCTTACTATCTTACTATGATTAATATTATTTTGTATTCTAATTAACCAAATGTTAAATGCTAATGTGCAATTTTAGGTACTGAAATTATAATGATGACAACACAAGATTTATTTTGGTAAAGTGACAAACTAACAATCGTCTTCTTCCATGCTAACTTTTATTTTGCAAAGCAGCTAATGTTAAATTGGCTACAAAAATTCATAAAATCCTTAAACCAATTTCTATAAAATTAGAAACTTGTTGAGTTTCCTATGATTTATGTATAAAGTTGTTAGCTAAATCTCCCAAAACTTTTTTAGTTACCATCTTAATATTTAAAATTCTGACCTTATACCAACGGTTTTTTTAAAATTCAAAATCTACCATCCACGCATATCAGATCTGCGCAGAAGATACCCCATCCACGTACGTAGATCCAATCTGCGTGAAACATTTTTTCTTTTCAGAAACTTGAACTGAAGATTTGAGACCCTAATTAAACGACGTTTCTTTGCAATTTTGATTGCGCTGGCTTTCTCGGTGCTATGGTCACCATGTTCTCCATCTCTTCGCAATCTTTTTGAATGCCTACCAGAAGTTATGGCCATTTAAAATTTAAAAATAATGCATCAATGTTTCATTGCAAAATATGAATGTTATGCTGATATTTTATACCATGTACCGATTATGTAATAGAATTAACCATTTTCCAAATAAATAATTAGTTCGAGGCAGATTCATTCTGCGAGAATGATAGATTTGGAATTTGAAAAAAATGCTGGTAAGGTCAGAACTTTAAAATAGTAAGATGGTAGCTAAACAAAATCGGCTAAATCTCAAAACAGAAGTAGAGAATTCCGAACCTGCTCTCATAGAAGACCACAGAAAATCAGAAGTTGTGAGTCAGCATGGTTGACTTAAGGTATCTCATGATTACACTGATAGCATTTGGACAGTGGGATCAATATATAGATAATTTATCAGACATGAGACCGGTCAATTTTGAAATTATAAAATTATTAACGGTGCAGCAGCTTTTTCAAAAGCTTATAAACAAAATAGTGAGTGCAATTGAATTCTAAAATACAAATAGACTCCATAAATCATGATTTATATTACAAAATTCATAAGAGTTAATTTAAACAAAATGGTCAATGCAGTTGAGCATGCAATAATTTTAATGTCAGGTATTTCAATCTACTCTTTTGGCGAGTAATTGGAAACTTAAAGTAAGATAAACAACACTTTCTGCTTAAAAATAAGATAAATAACACTTGCTGCTTAATAAAAGTAAGATAAATAACACTTAAGAAGAGTGCGAGCGAGCAAAATTAGGGTTCTGTCGGTAAAAATTAAAAGCAGAGAGGTTATTAGGTAAATAAAGCAAATTGGTTGTTGCCGCATTTTGAATCTTCGTTTGTTGATTCAATTGGTAGGTGGTATGTCTAGTTCTGTTTTTGGTGGCCTGATTTGCAGATTTACCAGTGTAGGCTCTTCTATTATATCACTTATCTATTATTGGTGTAAAGTTCGACAAGATAATACTTTCTTTAAATTGACTTTAATTTTACCTATGAATGTCTCATCTTTGATCCAGGTAGGCAGTTTGATCATACTGTCCGATTTCGATACCCAGGACAAGGCAAACTTCCTGCTGGATTCAGAGGAGGATCCAGGACTTGAGTTCGAGGGGCCAGACCTCTCTGATTCCTTAAGAAATAGAGCTGAAATTGAAGCTTTTGATGCAGGATTACTTCCCTCAGACTCTGACTTCTCTGATCCTGGTTGTTCTTCCCATGATAGTCGTTTTATAGCTACATTCTCTACTTGCTCTAGCTGATGGTCTACAATCTGTTGTACTTTGTTTTTGTGATTGTCTACTTTCGGTTGTACTTTGTTTTGTGATGTTATCTCTATCTTAGCTGACCTATATGCCTTCTTTAGTTACCCTAGCTATTCAGTTTCTGATATCTGAAGACTGAAGGGTTGATGTTAGATGTTTAGTTGATTAGGTGCTTTTGTACAATGGAATTATGTTCCATTGATTATTGTATGAACTATTGTGTTCCAATATGAAACAGGTGGGATAATACCCACTTCTGTCAAAAAAAAAAAAAAAAAAAAAAAAAACTATTTTGGGTTTTGGGTCCAGTGAAATTTAGGGATCTTAGAAAAAGTAATGTGATTTTAGAAAAATATTTATAGGCTAAGAAAACTAACAATTACATCTTTTAAGAAGGACGGTGGCATACTTTAATTTTATTAACCAATTAGAAAAAGGTTGTATGATAAAGCTATTATTAACGCAGATAATTGAAATTTAAAACAAACTTACTAGATAAACCTGTCTCTTTCTCTCATATCTTAGATGATTAATTAATTACTAAACATAATTAATGAGAAATTTAAAAAAAATTAATAGGTAATTGAAATTCTAAGCCAATTAATTAAAACTTTAAATTAAACATCAATAATTTAACTTAAATAAACCCAAATGATTAACATGAAAACAAATGAATAAAATTTGGAAACATTATATAAGCAACAGAAAAAAAAAATTAAAACCTAAATAAATTAGAAGAATAAAGAACATTAATCATCTAACTAAATAAATAAGCCAAATTGATAACAATTAGATGAATGAATACAACAATCATCGAATTAAAAATAAAAGGAGTCACTGACAGCCCACCTGTCAGGCCCTTAATACACTGAGGTTACACCTCTTTTCCTTTTCTCTCCGCGGTTTGAACCGCTTTGGATTCTCTTACTCACTTGTCCCCTGTGCTGAGCACTAGAGTGGGAAAAATGGCACAGCAGAGTCGGCTCCATCACGGAACGGCATGGCACGCGTGTCAATTTACGTGCCATGACTCGCGTGTCCCGTACCGTGACTATTCGCGTGCCGTGCTCATCTTTTGAAACTTTGACACGGCACAGCACGTGAAAAATTTAGTCACGACACGTAGTCACGCGAGTCACGTGTAATTAGGACCATTAGATATTGATTTAATGGTAAATCTTCAATAAACTAAACCTAACTTATGATTAAATGGCCACGCGAGTCACGTATAGTCACGGCACGTTTAGGCACGGCGTGACTCACGTGGCGTGACCATTCGCGTGCCGTGACCACCCCTTGACATTTTGGTCACGGCACAGCACGAAACGTGAAAAATTAACTTGGTTACGACACGACACGGTACGAGACCAAAGTCACGGAGTGTTAGTCACGGCACGGCACGTTTTTTCCACTCTACTGAGCACCGTACGCTCCACTCTCTCTCTCTCTCTCTCCTCTCTCCAACAAAAGTCAAAGGTGTGGACTGCACACTAGAGGTGTTTAAACGGTTCTATTTGTTCAGCTTTTAACCGAACCGGGAAATTTCGGTTTAAATTAATTGGTTCGGCTGAAATTTTGAATTAGTACAGTTTAAATGGATTGGATCGGTTTAGACTTCTCAAACTGACTAAACCGAACCGACCGGTTTATATTAGTTCGACTCTAATTTTATTGATGTTATAATGATTTTATTAAATCAAACTGAACCAAATCAAACTAAACTTCACTTGTTGTGTATGACAATGTATTTTTTTCGTTAATAATGGTACCAATAGATTTACTTCGGTTTGAATCGAACAAACTGAAATTTACTTCGGTTTGTTCGGTTAGGTTCTTAATTAGTTGATAGGTTTAATCCGTTCAGTTCGGTTCTATTTTTGAAAACAAAAAAAAAATTAATTTGATCATTTTAGTTCGATTTCAACCAAATCGACCGTTTAAACAGCTCTAGTGCACACAATACTACTTACCACACAAATTGCGCGAAGACTAAATTAATTGAACAAGGATGATTAATTATATTTCTTCAGTCAGTCCCATCCGACGGCCTACAACCCCTCCCATTTGGACCAACACATGGGCCGAGCCTCCCAAGCCCACCAAGGCCCCAAAGTTCAGGTTGCTATTGGAGTAGGGTTTGACCTAGGGCTGGCAAAAAAAGCTCAGAGCTCGTGGATCGCTCGTGACTCGCCTCTGGCTCGATCGGTAACAGCTCGTTCGATAGTGGACCGAACTATTAACGAGCCAGCTCGCTACTAGCTCGGGCCAAAATTAACAAGCTGAGCTAAGGGCAGCTCGGCCCATAACGAGCTATACACTGTAGGCCTTTCAATTACAAATTTATATGACCCAGTAGCGTTCGTTCAGTTTTAGCGTTTTAGGATTTAGGCATTCAATCAGCGCCTTTTCTCTCCAGACTCACTAGCGGCGCCTTTTCTCTCATTCTCTCCACGATTTTACTTTTACCTCATACTCTCCACTGTTTTACCTCATACTACTCTTCATTGAGTAACAATCACTCTTTAGTTTTAACTTTTACGGTACCTCCACTCCACTCTCTGGAGTCCTGACCTCCTCCTCTCTCCTCTAAAGACTGGGGCGAACCGGCAAAGGGAGGAGAAAAGGAGATCGGAGATCGCATCTCAAGGCTTAGGTGTTCCACGAGCTACCTCGCTTCCGCTTTATTTCTGGTTAGTTTCTGCCTTCTGGTTAGTTTTCAACTTCTCATATGCGCATGAACTAAAGTAACGAATAATGAGAAAATCAAATTGATATTGGATTTTGCATTTTAATTTCAAATGACGGTGGCGAGAAATTTCAGCCTTTCTGGGTCAAACTGAAATAGCAAATGACGGTGGCCAGGTAGTTTGTGCAAAGTGGGTCATTTGAATTTTGAAATATACAAACTGGGTCATTTGAAATAGTAAATTTTTGTGGGTCAAACTGAAATTTCTGCCTTTCTGATCCGCTGGCAGTTTGTGCATTTTAATCACAGAAAAGATATTTGCTCATGGCCCCTCTTTAATTCCTTTTCAGGCCTTTTATCTGCTGAGTTATGATGCTTACTAAACTCATATCCCTCCATTGACTATGAACAATTGCTGCTATAGAACCGTATCATATATGAAAATTGACTAGTATTTACATGCATTTTTTTTACTGTGCTTGCTGCCATATCTTGCTGACATATAATATTGTCTTAATTAATTGCTGCCATATATGAACAATTGCTGCCATATCTTGCATTTTTTTTTACTAGTATTAAATATGTCTTAATTAATTTTGCTTTGACTAATATTTGTGCATTTGTGGCAAAATGTCTCATACATCTTCAGATGGTACCACTGCTGCCGCCGGCAGTAATCCAGTGATGCCGGAAAGTGCAAATAGCACTGCTAGTGGACATGCGTCACAGGACAGTACAGATGAGGCTGGTGGGAATAAAAGGAAAAAAACTTCTGAAGTTTGGGAGTATTTCAAGATAATTAAAGTTAATGGGGATGGTAATAAAGCCGAGTGTCAATACTGCAAGAAGCGTCATGTGGAGGCTTGTTCCAGAATTAAGAGATTTAAAGGTAATATTTCTGGTTTGCTACATTTAGATGAATCTGTGCTCACATCTGTAAAAGAGGGGGAGGACACGGGTATTGTAGATTATGGGAAGTATGATCATGCAAAGAGTAGGGAGTTACTTGCTAAGGCCATAATTTGTCATGAGTTGCCGTTCATGTTTGCCGAATACCATCGCATGAACATGTTCTTGAAATATTGCAATCCGTATTATCAACCAGTGACTAGAAACACTATTAAGAAAGAGTGTGTAAAAGTATATGAGAATGAACAAGGCAATGTTAAAAAGATTTTCAAGCGGTTGATAGGATTTCACTTACTAGCGATTGTTGGACTTCCAATCAAACCATTGGTTATATGTGTTTAACGGCACATTACATAGATAAGTCATGGAAGTTGCAAAAGCGAATAATTGGCTTTAATGAGTTGCCACCGCCTCATAGTGGTGAAGTAATAGCTGATGTAATTGTAGAATCATTAGGAAAGTGGGGCATTGAGGATAAGGTAGGAACTATAACCTTAGACAATGCATACAACAATGATAAGGCAGCAAGTATTTTGAAGTTGAGTTTTGATGCCCATAATAAGTTGCATTTTAAAGGGTTTTTTTTTCATATTAGATATTGAGCTCATATCTTGAACTTGGTTGTTCAAGACGGGCTTAACAAGATTGAAAAATGTTTGTCCAAAATTAGAGAAGGGGTAAAATATCTTAAGAAGTCGTCGGATCAGCTTCTAAAATTTGGAGAACATGCAAAGCGAGTAGGTATAATCACATCTCGGTCTTTGAGCATTGATGTCAAAACAAGGTGGAACTCAACCCACCGAATGCTTCAATCAGCCCTTTATTACAAAAAGGCCTCAATGGCTATGCAGATCGAGATCCTAATTTTATTGAGTGGCTTCCTAAGGATTCTGAATGGGAAGAGGCAGAAAAGGTTTGTAAATTACTTGAGGTTTTTGTCCAAGCCACAAAGATTTTTTCGGGCACATCTTATCCCACCTCAAATCTGTTTTTAGCTGAGATGCTTAATGTAAAAAAGGCAATATGTGATGCCTACCATGACGAGGATAATTTTACACGAGAAATGAGCTTTGCTATGTACACAAAGTTTGAGAAATATTAGGGGGAAGTTAATGTGCTAATGGCAGTGGCTGCCATTCTCGATCCAAGGCTAAAGGCCCTCTCAATTAAGTTTTGTTATCAAAGGTTGTACCCTGATTTTGAGGTTGATTAGCGTATTGATGATGTGTTGGAAAAGATGCGAGCTCTATATGAGATTTATGCGAAGGAGCATGCAACCTCTACCGCATCGGGTAAATCCTTGAACTTTTTAATGTTAATTTTGTATTGTTTAAAGTTGTACTATGCTCACATAATTATATTTTGATAGGTTCTGATGTTTCAGCTGCATCAGCTGTTGCTGCCAGCGGTAATAAGCATAATGATATGTGGCGTTTTGTACAATCCACATGGAATGAAAGCCAATCTAATTCAGATCTGAAAAATTATCTAAAAGAGACTGTTTTTCAACATAGACTTAGTTCACCCTTCGATATATTGAAATGGTGGCAGGTGAATGCAGGGAAATACCCCATTTTAAGCAAACTAGCAAGAGATATTATTTGCATTCCAATCTCAACAGTCGCATCGGAATCGGCCTTTAGTGCTGGTGGTTGTGTTTTAGATGATTATAGAAGTTCTCTTACGAAGAATACGATTGAGATGTTAGTTTGTGAGGGTGATTGGATTAGAACAGGCACAAAGGTCGAATTGCAGACTTTACAAGTGAGTTCTAAATTTTTAATTTATGTTTCTGTTTTAGCTTGTATTAATATATTCAATGTATAACATATTGAATTTTTAAATTTCAGGAAGCTGCAACTGTGGAGGAGAGTTTGGAAATTCAGTTTCCAACATCAATGAGTAATCTTAGTATTAATTGATCTTTTGCAACCTCAGGTGAACAAATTCTCCTCTCTTTATATTTTGCTTGTTTAAATTTTTCTATTATGAATTTTAAGGATACATGCATTTGAATCTGTCATAGGGGCATGGCTGTTGGGACTTGGGGTTATTTTGGCATGGCTTAGTTGTTGGCATGGCTATTGGGACTTTGGGTTACTTTCTTTGGAGGATTTTGGCATGGCTATTGAGACTTGGGGTTATTTTAATTTTCTGGTATTTTGGAGGATTTTGGCTTAGTTGTTGGCATGTTGCTTGTTGGTTCTAACTTCTAAATTAATCACTTGTTGTATGAATTTGTATGAATTTTTGTAATCTTAACTATGCATGAATTTAGTTGTATAAAGTTGTGTGAATTTCTATTATTTTGTGTGAATTTGTATGTTTAAATGTGTTTATAATAAATTAATTGCTATGTATGTAATAATGTAAATGATTTGTATGGTTTGGGTTATGTGTCGATTTGTATGTCTTAAATTTTTGTTATTTTGTGCTGATATTTGTGTGAATTTGTATGGCTTGAATTTCTGTTATTGTGTTGATACTTGTGGATTTGTATGGATAAATGATTAATGGGCTTTGAAAATTTAATATTTTGAATTTGTATAATAGCAGCCCAATAAAGCCCATTGAGCTCGTGAGCTAGCTCGGTCCAGCTCGGGCCAGCTCGTCACGATTATGAGCTAAGGTTTGAGCTCGGGTGCCATAGGTCCAGCTCGCTTGGTAAGAGCTCGGTCCAGAATTAGCAAGCTGAGCTAAGGCCCAGCTCGTTGACAGCCCTAGTTTGACCTGCTCAAAAGAAAGAAAGAGGAAGACAGAGAGAAGGATGATGAATCACCGTACAGTAGGACCCACCCCATCAGATTTCGAGCCAGGATGACTACCTGTGGGGTCCATAAAAATCCTGCTTCAGTGTTGGATGTCTCGGGTCCTAGGATGACAAGCGAAGGAGAGAAAGCAGGAGAAGGGAACGAAAAGGGAAACTACCTGATTGAGTGGTTAACTTGCCAGAGACATGTATGTTGTGTGGTTGTCGCTGGATTCAATCAACAAACTATCTCTGTTTTGTTTTTTTATAATTTTATTTTGTGATTTACCAGACCAATTCGAAAATCTCTCCAAATTCACCGAATGTTCCAAAACAATTCTCAAATTACCTCAAAATTTTGAATTGAGTACATAACAAACACACTACATTTGGTGTATATTTTTCACTAGAGGTTCATTGCGTAAGGTCGTAATTAGGTCTAGAGTTGATTTTCGTGTAATTTGTTTGAGTTGACTCAGATTTCCTGCTCCCTGAATATATAATAGCAGTGAAAAACAACATGAGAGAAAAGGATTCATACAACAACTTGATTTAAAACAAAACTAGTGTTCTTCTTACCTTATCAGAATTTGTAGTGCATACCCACTTTGACAATTTTGAATATGTGGCGATCAGGGGCGGATGAACTGAACACTACAATTTTGAATATGTTCTCTTTATTTTATTTTTTTTATTTTTTCATGGCCATGATGAACTGAACTTCTCATCTCTAGAGTGAGAGTTTGTAATCGAAATCTTTGTTATGTTTTAATATATATTTATGTTTTATGTATGTTGATTTGTGCTTGCTTTATTATTTAAATTCATTATTATTAAGTCCTTGCATAAATAGTTCTGTCTACTATATGTCAATGTCTTCCACATACCAATAGGTGTAAAGTCTGTGAATCCCAGTGTGAGTGGGACACCCACGTAAGAACTTCGAACACTTCGGTTAACGAGGCTTGGCAGCGGTTCAAAGACTAGGGTTAGAACCCAGGGGGCTCCCTTGGCAGGATAGCGTAGATTCAAAATTTAGGTTTTATTAGTAGATACTTAATTGAGGTAGGATCTTTGAGATAATTAATTGCATACTTATAATACCCTGAACTGTTAGCCCAAAAGTCGATCGCAAGATCAGAAAACCTTTCAAATTACGTACACAGAAACCCAGCACGCCCTGGGGGTAGTGACAGTACCGCATGCGGGGTAGCTATGAGACAATCTATGCCGCATACGGGGTGGCAGGCCGCGTGCGAGGTAGAGAGACGTAAGAAATATATATTTTGCATAATTTAAAAGAAGAAAACCTGAACCCTAGAGAATCTTTATTTAATTGTTTAACTCAAACCTTATTTAATTGTTCAACACCCTCATAATCTATATCTCCAAACCTATTGGATATTGTTAGCACTTGTAGATGGTAAAGCTTACAAATTGAATTAGGAAGAAAAAATCTATAAGGTTTCAGGCTATATAGCTTGAGCATTAGAAAGCGAAGATGCAACAAACTACTATTCTCCTCCGGCAGTTCACATCTACCTTTTTCTTGTATGACCAATAAACGCAAAGTTTCCTTGAGTGATCCATTTGGGGAACAAATCGATCTCGATTGATGTCATCTTCAGACAAGGTTATTACCAAGGTGAGTAAATTCTTAAGATTGAATATCCTTTCGATTTTACTTTCATGAACAGACACATGTTGTTCACTACAAGGTATAACATCAGATTGGTCATTTGATTTTGATAGGTCCATGTACCAATTGTGAGATTTATTTCATGCAAAATCATACTGCAATTCATAAACTCTAGATTTGCCATGATTCTCTAGTGAACTCTAATCTGAAATTCTAAATTACCTTGGTCCATAGCCATAATCTTCCAGAGAGACACAATCACCGTTGATCACCGGAAGCCTTTAGATTTCCAAGTAATTCCTCTCAAGTCCGATGGAGAGAGCGAGAGAGGCGGCAGCGACAACGCTATGTTCTGCACAACGAGAAATATACCCGATTCTAGTTCTTTACTGAAAATTCTCTTATCTTCCTCTCAATTTTCTGTTTTTCTATATTTCCTTTTCGGTAGAGAGAGATCAGAGAGAGAGCCGTATATATCTTAATTTTATTAAGAGGCGCCACTTGAAACAGAATAGGCAACCCCTTTATCCAATTGAATAGGCGCAACAGAGAGTTAATTAATTAATTAATTAATTAATTCATCTTATTTCTCTTATTGGATCTGTAGCCTATTTTCTTATTGGATCCTTAGCGGGTCTTGATTCAGAACTTGTCTTATTGGGTATTTCCTTATTTACAGAACTTGCCGTATTTAATCATGTTCTCCAGGGACCAATAGCATAATTGTATTATTAACAAACTTTATATAATTTAGACCATCACTAAATCATAAAGTTATTAATACGCATTCTACACATTAAAGACCCCACTTCTCATAACACATATTGAATTCGATAATACTTAATTTGATCACTTCATAACGGGTCTAATTAGATATTTGACAGTCTATTATTCAATATATATTTATATCACATATAAGTCCATATATGTTGTAATTAATTGAAATTAATTCCAACACCAATGACTCTCAACAAACTTAAACTTGACCCACAAATGACTTGCAAGATGAGAGGCTGGGATGGCCTGCCGCTGCGGCGCTGATTTTAGGGTTGGGGCTACGGAAGAAATCGCGTGAAAGATGGGGAGCGCTGGGTTTCACATTCCTAATTCAATTGATGGTGGGCTTTGGGCCTACTGAAATCGAAACTGTACAAGATAATCTTACATACATGCTAGCAATATAGTTCCCGAGATAGAGAACTTCAAAATGATCAACAACAAAAAATAATAATTAAGGAGTACTATACACAGTTGCAAATTTTTGAGAAAAAAAAAAAACATTGCTGATTGTTTGATATATTTTAGATAGTATACAAGGAATAAAAAATTATAACTAAATTGAATGAGGAAGATTAATTTCATTGCTTCTGTCAGGGGCAGAGATACTAAAAATATATGAGAGTCAATCGACACATTTTTTTCTTCTAAATTTTTGTGTTTACAAATAATTTTTTATATTGTTTAACGTAAAATACAACAATACTGTAAGATTGATTTTCATTGGCAACATAAAATTTTTATATGATTAACTCTATTGTTTGAAGGCATGGCTCTTTCTCAGCATTAGTCAATGGCATTCGACAGCCTAATGCAATTCAGATCCTCCCCGGTATCATAACAGGAAATCTTTTACAATTACTGGATCTTGACCGTTCTTTTTAAATTGGCACGAATCTCAAATCCTAATAATACTGCCCCTGTGCTAGCACGAATCTCAAAGCGGCTGGGAATTAATCTCAAACTGTAAAGTGAAGGGAATCTTTTACAATATTGGGGAGGATACTTGTTCCGGCCCCGACATTTTTATTAATATTCAAAGTTTAATAGAAATTAATTAATATACCCAAAACCGCTGGAAAGTTATAAAAATATCCGTACCGGCCATTTTTTGGCCGGTATCCAATTAATTCACTACCGGCTGAAAAATGGCCGGTACCCAATTTTTTTTTTTAATACAGTACCGGCCAATTTCTGGCCAGTACTTAT
>JAJGRW010004842.1:0-13409 GCA_025461045.1 Carex parvula | reverse complement strand
AAAAATGCTTGTTACATGGGTTACCCATGTAACAACTACCCGTGGTACAAGCCTCGATGCAAATACTCAATTTCAGACTTGTTACATGGACTACACATGTAATAAATTTTCCCAATCTTGTTACATGAGCTTGCTCATCTAACAAGTACGCATGTAACAAGCCTGAGAATTGACGCCTGCAGGAAGTATTTACAAGAATAGAGAGCGTGGGTCCCATCTGAGTATTTGCAAGGATAAAGAGTGTGGGCCCCACCTTGGATTTTGGGGCCCAGGGCCATCGCTGTACTTTGATTTGGGAATTGATAAAATAAAAGACTTCAAAAGTTAAAGTAAGTTAAAACAGTAATCTCCATTAATCTTAATCTTCTATTAAATATCGAACCAAATAAAATTAATCATGAGATTTTTTATTCATCTTTCTTTCTCTTTTTTTCTCTACCTTCTTCTACTCTCATCCAACAATGTGCTAGGAGTATTAAAATATGTATAGAACATTTGATTGCAAGCACTTTCAATTTCCATGTCGGTATTAAATTCGGAAACATAAAACAAAGATCCATGATGGATTTGTTAAATTTAATTGTAGGGGATATAAAAGTCAATGCGTGTAGGGGATATAATGAGTTCATGACTTTTTATCTTTTCTTTTCTGTTTCTGTACGGGACTGGATTCGCTTTGGGCAGGGCAACATGGTTCTCCATTTTATTTAGAAGTAGGTTCGGCCTTTAATTACTTTTGGACCACGGTTTTCTTGAAAGGCTTGATTTGAACTTCAACCAATTTTGGGCCACCTTTTGTTTCTCTCTCCATTTTTTAAATTGATGTTGTAACCATTTTTTAAATTGATATTGTAGGTAGCAATTAATTCTTGATCCAATCGATAACTCGACCATTCCCTACCGACCTGGGTGGTGATTGGATATGGTCTTATTTCTTGTTTGCTTCATCTGTTTGGTGAAGAGCTGGATATATGAGCGATCGATTGTAACCTATTTATAGGAACAAGAGACTCAATGAAAAACCGGCTAGAGAACAAATTATGCTGAAATCAAAGTAATATGAATGTGTTGGATCGGAGGGGCGTTTGGGGGAGAATTATCGACTGTACATTAATGACAATATTAATTATCTAAAAGTAAAATAACATATATACCTCATTATCAGAGCGGTATTTGGGGCAACAAAATATTTAATAGCATGTCTTCATTAAATTGTCATCCTAAAAGTGAAAAATAGGGACTTTTAAGTATGACCAGACACTAAACCTTTTTCGCAAATATATCTTATGATCATCAAAGGCTTCTTGCTTTTTGATTTAGAGATGTTGTACTAAACGATCTCTGTTGCTGCTTTCAGAAGCTCAGCAGACGAGTGGGGTTTCAAGCAAATTTTCATATTTATAGTTTTTCAATTTTGAGAGGATGAGATTTCTTCGGTCATGATCTTAGTTAATTTAACCGGTGTATTCCAAAAGTTACCACAATGGTGCATAAGAGTGACACACTAATATTATCCGTGCACCGGATTAGATTGGACCTTTTTTTTTTTTCCAAACTTACATTAACTGTGTCTATTTTTTTTTTAAATGATAACTTAAAAAAATTAGGGGATACTATTACTAAGCAGTAATTAATTTTGGTTTTCTGTTCTTTTCTCTATGGAGCCAAATATGTAGCTGCTCGGTAAATAAATTTAATGCAAAAACTAAGAGGCAACACAGTATGCTGTAGAAAAGTTTAAAAGGAGATAGTGTGCTGTCAGTTCTGAATATTTATAAGGATTGTTTGGGGTGCTCGCAATGTAGAATTATGTGTCTTATTGAAATATTTTTATTTTTTAGTACTCAACATTATGTTTGGTACCCTTCTTATTCTTCTTAAAAAATATAAGAGGATTAGTTGCCAGTTATATTACTGTAAAGATCAGAATTAATTTTGCAGCAAACGGGTGATAAAGTTATACATCCTGATCACATTGTTCTTTTAAATGAGAGAAATAAATGTAATGAATCATCAAGTTAATGTGAGGATAAGAAATTTCTTTTAATTAGGCATGACCGCATGACCTAAAGTTTTAGAGTGTGATCGTATTAAAAAAATACGACAGAAAGCACCGTAAAAATTGTTGGGACAAATATCATGTATTATATTAAACAAAATTTGTAGTTATAAATGATGAAGACCTACGATCCAAAACCGCTAATTAGTTCATAGTACTGGTCTTACTCTGCTTGTGTTTTGTTTTAATTTAGCAACAAAATCAAATTATAATTATATAAAAGACTATTATGTCCTAATCGAAGATGACATTGAAAAAAATGAATGATGCCTGATTGCTTTGCATGTAACATATTAATTAACAAATCTGTTTCACATTATATATGCTTTAGTACCTTACAGATTAACTGGAAAAGCCCAAAATTAAGTACAGCTCTCTATATATGTCCGTTAGCATTGGGCCCAGCACGAAAATGGAGCCCATAAATATTGGTGATAACTGATAACTAACCTGAATATTTAATTTTCCAACGTCTTACTTAGAAAAATTATTTATTATTCAAATAAATTTTTTTAACTTGTTGACTATTCTAGTAGAATAATTCAAAAATATCATAGTAATACTACGATTTGTTTCGTAAAAAAATGGCCATAATTATGTTAATTAGAATTTACTTATTGCTTTATTACCATATTTATTGAAAAAATATGTCATCATTATGTCAATACACATATTTATTGAAAATAAAATAACAGATGGAATTACATTCCGTAAAAAAAGCACACTAATTATTTACAAATTTAATCAAATAATATTCAATAAGTTGTTCTTGGTGCTATATTAATTAATGAACTGATGGTTGATTAATGATAGATTAGTCAGGCCTGTGCCAAACAATTATTAACCCTCCTCCCATGCATATAATAGTTACTTGGTTAGACCATGTTCTTATTAACTAATCTTCACAGGAGAAGTTTTATTTTCGACTCAGCTATTCGCAAAAAACGAAGGCGTACGATCCAAAGCCGCTATGTAATTAAGTTCACAAGTACTGGTCTTATTCTGCACATGTTTTCTTTTATTTTAGCAACGATCGATCAAATTATAATTAAATAAAAGACTTTATATTCTAATCGAATATGACAATGAAAAGCCGACGATGCTGAATGTGCTTACATGTAACATATAACATATCCATTTCTTCCTAGTTTATATGCGTACCTATGTTGCACGGATACTTCAGTTTAGGCGCCGTATCGGTATCGGACACGTATCGGATACCGATACTTGTCCGATACGGCCCTGATACCGATACGTATCCGATACATCAGCTGGCGTATCCGTATTCTCTTGATATGGTCTCCGATACGGTTTGACTCGTCCGGATACGAAATGGATACGTCTGGATACTTTGAACTTCGGATAACCATACACCACACATGGACCATGCCCACGATGCACCAGCGCTATCGGTGTGAACCGCGCATGGACCACGCCAAAAACACAATTTTTGTGGCGCCAGTGGAGAATCGAACCTAGGATCTTTCAGACCAGCGCCACAACCTTTACCACTGCACTACCTCACATTTGATGTTAAAAGCCAGTAACTTCTATATTTAATATATAGCTAGAATTTTTATATTTGATTTATATAATACAAGTATTGAATTAATAATATAATAGGCGTATCGTATCCTTGATTTTTTAAAATTGCCGTATCGCCGTATCCGTATCGTATCCGATACGATACACATACCCGTATCCATGCAACATAGATGCGTACATATCCATTTCACAGTATATATGCTTTATATATTATAGTAGTTCAGTTCTACTATATATCTTGATATAAGTTGTCGAGTAACACGGGCCACGTAGATACCTAGAACTTGGAAAGCCCAAAATTATATATGTACAGCAGTCGAGGCCCGTCAGCCTTGGGCCCTAGCACGAGAATGGAGCGCATACAATATTTGCGATAACCAGACTATTTAATTAATTTTCTAATATCTTACTTAAAAAAAAATTAATTTTCCAATATAATTTTACAAAAAAACTTCTGTAAAGAGTAAAAAGTTAAGAAAAGAAACAACAATTATGAGCAAGTCCAACCAACCAAGTACGTAGAAAAAAATGTTCCGTAATATCATAAATAAAATACCATAAGCAAAAAAATGTTATTAACATTAATTATTCTAGTACAATAAGATAAACGTGTGGATAAATAATCGCACTGAAAATGTATGTAGTTACAGGAAGGCCAGGCAGAAGATGATCAAGAAAGACACGACAATTGATGCCATCATTTGATAAAAAAATGCATCACTAGTAGGACGGGCTATTAAATATCTCTGAGTGTGGAAAATAAGAAAAAGCCCAGCAGGAGACCCCATAAACAGAGTGATAACAAGGATGAGGACGGCAATAGGGTAACAAACTGAAGCAAGCGTCACATACAATCCCAATCCAAATGCCACAATCATACTATTCGCTGCCACGAAAAATGACATTGTTGCAAATGGGATGGCTCTGTCAAATTGAATGTTCATAGCTGTCATAAGAAGCGCAAATAAGCTAATGGACTCTTGTATAAATGCCAAGGCATCTGCCAGAATAAATGCCCGGAAGATATATCTTCTCCCAAGAACCGGTGTACCGTTGTCTTGGTTATAACCTCCGGGGATTGTGAAAGCGGCAGCAAATGCTACAGTTGTGATAAGTACGGAGCCTAGACCGACAACTTGAGTTCTCTCCCATCTATCTTTGAACTGTGTTACCATTATTTCCTCAAACCACCTTGAAGTAAATTTATAACCTTGAAAACCAACGTACTCGGAAATCCGCATAATCATGCCACGATCATTATCCTGTAGGAGACAACAGATCAAGTTAATAGTTGCAAATTTAACAAACAACACTAACGAATATTAACTACCAGTATCAAGTTCTAATATGAAAAAAAATGTAAAAGGGGAAAGAGATATATTTGAGTTTTGGTTCATGCTCCAATCCACCGAAAACCTTCATTAAAGATCCATAGTAATTAAATTCATATAACGACTGCAATTTAAATAGAAAGATACCTTGTGATTTTAATCTTCAGATCAGTAATTAAAAGATATGGACTGGACTATTTGATTTGACATGTAGCTAGCTCTTAATTATCATAAATAAATTTAACAGATGTGGTACCAGTTTTAATATAATTATTGAATTTTCTTTTGAGATCATTCAAACATTTTTTTACTAAAAAATGGTGTACTAGAGTAAAATTCATATTTGTTTTATTTATCCAAAGACAAATTGTGTACTGGAAAAGAATAGGATGTTAAAAATTTCGTGGTAATTTAGCGGTAAAATTCATATTTGTTTTGTTTATCCAAAAACGCTTTAATTTGTGCTAATTTTTAAGATTACAAAAAGAAGTTTCTATAACCATTTAAAGGACGTAATTCGTACAACTGGATTAAAGCCCTATTGGGAAATAAGTGAGTTTTTGTGGCAATTTTTGAGCCCTTGTGACATTATTCTAATGCGAACTAATTAGATCCTTCTGATGACATTAATTCGAATATTTTGGCAGCATAATTCCAAGATAAATTTATCCTAATATATCTATTATTCTATTATTCTTTATGACTCAGATCAAAAGTGTAAGAAGACTTTACCTATACTATGACGTCCACTCAAATCGCATTTGTGTTGACACTGAGACTAATACTTTTCACCTAATTACCTAATTAACGTACTAGTATGTATTTTACGTGCTTGGTAGTTCATTAGTTGGTAGCAACACACAAGATAACTAAAATAAACAAGAAATAATTTTCTGATGTAATTTGTTAATTTAAACATACCTTATTAATTTCTAACACTTGCCTCCTGGAAAGTTCGAATGGTGTTAAGCCTTCCTTGTTTCGGATTGTGTCTGCCACGTGATTCATTTTATTTTTGCAAATAGCCTCCATAGTAAACCTGTGTCCCTTTATTGCTGCAATGTGCAATGGTGTATTTCCTTCATAATCCTGTGCATTATTCATTCTTTCAATTATTTCTCGAACACGGGTGTTTTTAAATATCTCACAAAAACTCTCGCTCGTGCCCTCTTCTGCAGCAACGTGAAAAAGGTTTCTTCCGTGAGGATCCAGCAACTCGGCACACTTAGGGTATTGTTCCATTAAATACAATACCAATTGCTTATTCTCCGTGCTTGCGGCTAAATGAACTGGAAACATTCCAGTTGAAAATTGGGTGTATGCCAGAGCATGGTCCTGGTCTAACATGGTCTGTACCATGTTAGTATAGTTTTTGTCTATTGCTATGTTCAATGCAGAAAACATATTGTTGTTGACCCAGTAAGCGGTTTCAGGGTCCAACTTCATCAACGCGAGGCTAATACCTATATGGTTGTATGTAGTGGCAACGTGCAGGGCTGTGTCCCCATTTTCATTTTTTTGTTTGAGAGCATCCTTCACGGCATCAGGATCAATTTGAATGAGGCTGTGGATGACATTCTCGTTTCCGACTTTCGCAGCACACTGCAGGGGTGTCTCTAATTTTTTGTTTGGCGATTTTAATAGGGACACATCTCTTCGGAAAACCATCAAAGCAAGTTCGTTGTGCCCTTTAGTAACAAGTAGGTGAAGAACGGTGTCTCCAAAGCGTGTTGCACTTTGGAGCTCGGATTGGACAGTCTGGTGTTCTGTCTTTATTTGTTCGGGAGCAGAATGTGAAGCCTCTATTGTCACCTGATTAGACAATGTAAAATTTAATTAGGTCATATGTTTCAAGAGGAAATGATTTGTAAAAGACTAACAGCTATAACTTTTTAATTACATCTAATTAATACGTGTTATATGTATAAAGTGACTACATTTAATTAGAAGCTTTATATTGTGATAACGTATATATGACTGTGTAGGAAATTTGAGTGGTTCTACGCAAGATGAATGAACCTGATTTATAAACTTTACAGAATGTCATAAAATGAAAAAAAAAAAAATCATTGCTGGATCGTGAATTTATACAAAATAAAGATTAAAATAATGATCTTTGGACTTGTATATGAATTAGTAAGGACTCATTAGTGTTGAAATTCATATTTTTGTCAAGTATTTATTTTTAAATTAGTATTATAACAAAATAGTGGATTCTTGATAAGTTTGAGTGTTGGACGATGTTTCAAAATGTTTAGATGCATTAGAGTCTTAGAGATGTAAAGAGATTTTAAACGGGACCAACATGCAGGATCTTGTACAGAATTTTTTTTGTATACAACGAAATATTGAAGTGAATAATGAAAAAAACAGAGGTCGATTATATAACTTTCTATCAGCACTTCTTTTTTCTTTTTTTTTTTTGTCTTTCACTAAAAACACAAATCCCAAATTACTAAATCAATTTAAAATAGGTCATGCATGCATGCATAGATCAACAATTAACTACTCTCTTTTTTTTTAGAAATTAAGTTGTTTGAGGCCTACTATTTTCCATTTATTAAAAAGTACAAAATAAAAAGATTTACAAGTTAGAGCAGTAATGTATTGTAATCAAGAGAAAAGTAACAAGAAAATGTCAGAGAACCCCAGACTCAAAGTACAAATGCAAGTGACCAACAATATTTAGCTTGTCAGAAAAAAAGGTCTCGAGCTTTCTTATTATGGAATGGAATGTAGAAATACAAACGTGATCTTGGTCATCGGAGGGACTTAAAGAGTATGTTCTAACAATGACGGAATTATTGAGGTTAATATTAATTCAATTATTTAAAATAAACACCAATTCAACTTTATGATTGGAATAGCAAAACAACCGGATGGCTTACCCTACCCTGCCCTTACCAGTTAAAATTATCAGATAACGAACGGTAACATGTGAATAATTAATAATACTAATATAATAATTAGTTTTATTATATTGTACAAATAGAACATAAAAAATCATTAATTTCATACATATACAATCACATTGCTAATAAAAAAATGTGCAATCAATTCTAACTAATTATTTTTATAAAGCAAGAGAATTATAAAACACAATCTCTTTAGATAAATTTTATTAATTAATTAAATAAAAAAACGTGCAAATAAAAATAATATGTTCAACATTTTTTATAGTAAAACACTAAATAACAAAAGTCCATCACAAATTATTGCTCAAACTTGGGGAATCAATCAGAGTTATTACATTCCCATTTTAGATTATTACATTCCCATTTTTATATTAGGAAACAAATATATCTATTAGGAAACAAATATATCTATTATCTCTAATCTCTCTATATATTCTCTTCTCCTCTATGTAATCAATCATCAGAAAAATAATAGAAAAATTGTGAGTTTGGGTGTGGAGGACGTAGGCACCGAATTGGTGCCGAACCTCGTTAAATCTTGTGTCTTTCTCTATTTCCACTTTCTATATACTTATAGACGGGCCGTGTACTATTCTACACGGACCGTACAAAGAGTTACGACTTTCTACAAAGCGTATTGTACTTCTTGAACATGATATCTGATCAAACTTATTTCTCTTGAAAATGTAGAATTCTGTAATTTATTAACGGGACGTGTTTTGTTCTGAGTTCTCTTGGTAAAATTTGATCATTTTCCCCTCCCATTTTGTTATATTGAGGGCATTGTAATCCTTTGATTGGGCCTCCGTTATTCTGTCATGATTTCAGTTCAAACTTCCTTTCTCTAGGATATATTGAATTTTTAATGTTCACCTTGAGTTTGATAGAGTACAGAAATAATAGAATTTGTTTTTCTGTTGGTCAAGTTGGACTATTATCCCTTTATTTCCTGTTTATACAGTGGTTAATCTGCAGTTAATAAATTATTTTGTTGTACATCTGTGCATAGCATTAAGATATAACATTACAATGTGGTTAACCCGGATCCCCTTTCTAGGCCGATTGGCACTTGTTGAGGCTGATTGGTCCACCGCTCTTTGTTTCCTTACCTTGCTCATGAGTTGAGCCTTTATCCATAGATTGAACCAAATAGTTTGGATCGAATCGAGACAAGACAAAAAGGATTTGATTTTGAGAGTTTTAAGTACACCTAGCTTTGGAACGATCTCTCTCAATCAAATTTTGGTTGTCACGGTTGGTGATTTCGGACTTCAGAGATTGGAGAAAAAGGCTCAAGGGTGACGTGAAGCTAGCTTGGGTTGATCTCGCACTATTATTTGGAGAGGTATAAATATATATTATCTATGCCAAAGCCTCTCTTAAGCCTGATACAGGGTTTGTTTTGGATGGTAGATGCTGATCTGTTTTGGACGTCGGAGGATTACTTTAGAGTTGACTACAACCAGACAGGTTGCATCATTAAAGAAATGGGGACCAGGTTTGTTTGGCACGGCGTATCAGGGAATGACACGTGTAATCGTGTTGATAGAAGCCAGAAATTTTCCAATTTTGTTAATTATAAATAGTGGAGCTGAAATAGTGGAGCAGTTTCTTTTGTGACATGTATTTTTCAAGACGAGATGAATTTCCAATTTTGTGAATTATCTGATATCTGGTGTAGAGCTTAAGCCAGAAAATTTGAAAAAAATGAGAAAAATAAAAAAAGTATATTTTGTTTCTAATTTAAAATATTTTCGTTTGGTTTTTTGGAATTGGATTTATGATTTTTCACAATGATCTTAAGCCACATCTTCGTAATGCTAAAGTAAAAATTAAACAATTATTTTAATTCACTTCAAAAAATATACTAAAATTTGTGTAATATTATTAGTTCTCAAATAACACAAAATTTGATTAAAAAAGTGACTTATCTAATTCATTGTGGACGTACTTATTATTTCGATTAACAAGTGACACAACAAGGTTATATTTTGAAAGAAAAATATTAACAAGTGTTATTTTAGATATCTATATTATTAAATAAATTTGTTGTCAATATTATTTTATTTTTTAAATAGTTTGTTACACAATTATACTAGTATTTCTCGGTTGGAATAAAATAAAAAATATTTTCTCGGTGGGGGAAATTTTTTATCCATAGAAATTATAAAATTCGGACATATGGAAATAGAAAGAGTGTCTTGTTTGTATCAAATATAGTAAAATCGGATTTATTGAGTCTGATCCATAGCTTTTTTTTTTTAAACTGCGTAGAGCGAAAAAAAAATTATGGATCGTGAACAGTGATTGTAATCCATAAAGAGATTGATTTTTTGCGGCACCAAACCCTATGTAACCATTGATTTTATACAAATACAGAGAGTTTTGTGCCGCAGAAAATCAATTCCTTTATATATCGGAATCATTGTTCACGATCCATTCCCGACCTGGTTGGTTTTCTGCGGCTCCAAACCCTCTGTATCCCCAGATACAGAGGATTTTGTGCCACAGAAAATCAACCACTTTATGGATCAGAATCACTGTTCATGATTCATAATTTTTTTTTTTTGCAAATTCTCTGCACAGTTTAAAAAAACAAAAAAAATAATGGATCAGACTCAATGAGTCCGATCTTACTACATTTGATAGGTACTCTTTCTATTTCCGTACATTCAAATTTTATAATTTCTATGGATAAAAAATTTCCCTCGGTGGGAGTATGATGCAATAATTCATTGTGGTATTCTGTTCCTTTCTCTATGTAGCCCAATATGTAGCTAGTCAGTTTTAAGAAAAAAACATCTCTCATGTTAGGGCTGCTCATGAGCCGAGTTGAGTCCGAGTTGAGGACAACTTAGATTCAACTCGCAAATTCATGAGCCGAGTTTAGTCTGAGTTGCTAATCCAGTTCCGAGTTAGAAACTCCAATTTGGAATCAACTCGCGAGCAACTTGGTCGAAGCGAGTCAACTCGTGACTCATAATATAGTACATAGTGAGACAATCTAATTTAATTCTAACAAAAAAATATTACATAGTCTACCAAAATAATACACAATTAAAGACAGTACATAACGAGACAATGACCAATACATAATTAAAAATTATAAAAATACCAAAATAGTACATAATTAAAAATTACCAAACAGATAAAGTCTAACAAAAGAATACAAAGTCTAATAAATTAACAAAACAAAAGAAATAGTGCATAATTTATAAAATTATCAAATATTGTGAGAAATAGGTATAAGGTTTGATATGCAAAAATTAGGAATATATGGATTAGGGTTTGGTGTGAGTCTAACCGAGTTGGGGGTAACTTGGATTCGACTCATAAATCAACCGAGTCAGTTAACTCGAGTCAGTTTTGACTCGAGTTAGTTTCAACTCGAGTTACTAGCGAGTTGAATCCGAATTGATTCCAAACTGAGTTTCGAGTCATGAGCTTTTTGTGCACCCTACTCATGTATGTACTTTAAAGTTTAATGATATATCTACGAATTTTTTACCAAAAAAAATAAAAATAAAATAAGTGCAGGAACTGAGGGGCAACACAGTATACTGCATAAAAGTTAAAAAAGAAGAGGAAAGTTGCTATCAGTTCTGAATATTTTTAGGATTATTTGGGCGCTTGCAATATAGAATTCTGTGTGTCTGACTCTCAAGTAAGAATCAATTAAACAATTCGATTGTAGAGGATGAAGCAACATGATCTCCCTCACAGAGCATGAAGGTTGAAGCAACAATCTGGATTGAGCATGAGGGCAAAATTAAGATTGGAATTCGAATCTCAAAATTTGATACTTTGACTTTGAATTAGGACCGTCCGATAAAATTTGACCCGAATATTAAATAGACCTACAAATTACAAGTCGGACAAAATTAGTTCGAATTTTGATTGAACAATTTAAATTCAAACTCATATTTGAGTTATTTTAGAGAATCCAGAACCATTCCATCCAAGAGCAGGGAATCACATACCCTAAAGTAATTCACAATTTGATTTTTGATTCAGATCATTTGTCTATGATTGAACTAATATTAAAAGAGTCCGTAAAATTTCAAAATTAACTGAATAGATCGATTTTGATTAGACGGTCCGTATTTTAAATTCAAAATTTGAGTTATTTTAGAGGATCCGGGCTCATGGACAAACCTTTACAAAATCGGATACACAAACGGAAAGTTACAATAACTCTAGTAGGTTGTCATAAATTAAAAATTGTAGAAAATGATTGTCAAAACTATATATTGTCATAAACTAGAAATTGTAGAAATTGAGAGAGTTTGTTGTTTAGTACTTCACATATTGGTACCAAAAAAAATTTTAAAAATAAAAAGAGAATTGTTATTATATCACAGTAAAGATCAGAATTATCATTGTAGCAAATGGGACATAAAGTTATAAAGCATGATCACATTGTTCTTTTAAAATAAGAGAAATAAATGTAGCGAATAAGCACATCCGCCTGTTTGGATCCGTTTTCGAGTCATTTTATGTATATTTTAGGTCTGACCGATTTGGCTTGTTCTCGAAAGTAGTGTTTCATTATCTATGTAAAACATCAAGATATAAGAGTCCGGCTAATATGACAATGGTGTCATTTCGGCCTATATAACACTAACTCCAAAATCTATTGGATCGACTTCAAACGGTTAATCCAACCGTTCAAACCGTTCTATTTCATTAGTTGTGTGTTTACATGCAAAAAAAAAATATTTTCGAGTTTATTTAGTATCAAGTCAAGCGGTCAAAAATGTGAGTTTTTAAGTTAATTTTAATGCATTCATTTTTCAACATTTTTGACCGCTTGATTTGGTACTAAAATAACTCGAAAATATTTTTTTTTTTGCATGTAAACACACAACTAATGAAATAGAACGGTTTGAACGGTTGGATTAACCGTTTAAAGTCGTTCCGATAGATTTTGAAGTTGGTGTTATATAGACCGAAATGACACCATTATCATAGGACTCATTACTAAATACTAGCCTAGTTACGTAGGTCACGTAGACACCTTTAACTTGAAAAGCCCAAAATTATCTACAGCAGTCAAGGCCCGTTAACGTTGGGCTCTAGCACGACAATGGAGCCCATACATATTGGTGAAATCTGACAAGACTATTTAGTTTTCTAAATGTTTTACTTCAAAAAAGAAAATTAATTTTCCAATATAAATTAACAAAAACTTCTGTAAAAATCCAGCCCGTGCAAGGCAAAATAAAGTTCCGTTCTATCCTCCATAATGAGATTTAACAACTAGTTTTTGGTCTAACGATAAAAGATGTCATTCGTCTTTTTGTGAGAGTTGATAGATTTTAAACCCGATGAGTATCTTTCATGAATAATTAAATAGAAGTTAATAGGCTTGTCTGTCTATATCTTTATTTTTCTATCTCAAAAATATAAAATAAAGGAAAAATATCAGTAGAAAAAGAGATACATCAATTATGAGAAAAATCTAATTAAACGAAGCGGTACAAATGTTCCGTAATATGCCATAAATAAAAGAACACAACAAAAAAATGCATCATGGGCCAGACATGGATAGAGAATGGC
>JAJGRW010004841.1:0-43863 GCA_025461045.1 Carex parvula | reverse complement strand
TCCTTGTATTATAGCTTAGTTTAGTATAGAATGCACCAAATAACCAAGTTACTTTCATACTGCCTCGCCTATTTAAATTGCAGAAAAGGAGCAAAAGGAGCAAACTGCGGATGCTGTGTGGGCTGTAGGAATAATGTGGGGGCCGCACAAATAAATTCAAACCGAAAAATAAATTTTTGGAATTTATCAAGTTTTCTCCAACCAAGACAGAGAGTTCTACGGGTGCTCGTGTGGGCCTCAGGAATTTTGTACGGTCGCACAAATCCTTTTTCCTTAGCGATTTCCAGCCATTTTGTGCAGGCTGCAGAATTTTGTGAAGGCCGCACGGGATACCGCACCAATGCCAATCTTGCCTAATTTCACGATATCTTCTCAGATTTGTTGCCAGATTTTGATGGATTGTTTCCCATGGCACGAAATAGCTATAATATCCCAGTGGAGTCGCCAAGGAGAAGACATCTTTCAATCTAGTTTTAATTCTACACATCTCTCTACATCTTTTCTATCTTCTCCAAGTGAATTAAGACGATTGGAGCGAAGGATTGAAGTTTCTCGAGCGAGCAAAGCTGAAGACAAGGGGCAGCGAGCAGGAGATTGGTGTACTCTATTCTTTTCTTATGTTTTTCAGTTTTTCATGTTTACTCTGTATTCTCTGTGGATGTTAGCGCACCTATGAGAGACTATTTTCCTCCTCTAGGGTCATGTTTGGTTGTGGCCTAAAGGGTGGAATAAGGGATTTAGGCCTCTTTATTCCACCAAACGTGACTTAATGAGCCGGCCTAACATACATAAGCCGATCTTTAGGTCGGCCTAAACTAAACCACCTCGCATGGTGGTTTAATTTTAGTCCACGTCGTGGCCTAACTCGAATGATTATAATAATATCTTATTAGTATATAATTATATATTATTTTAATAATTATTATTAGTATATAATTATATAATTAATATCTTATATGTTAATATATTAATAATATAATATAAATATATAATTAGTATCTTTTTATAATAATTATTATTAATATATAATTATAATTAATATGTTATTTGTTAATATAGATTAATAATAATTATAATAATATATATATTATAGTTACTATTATATATTAGATTATATAATTAGTAACTTATTACTAATAATAATTATTAATATATAATTATATAATTAATATCTTATATTTATTATCTTAATGATTATTATATAATATTATAATATATTATAGTTATTATGAATATATTAATATTATAATTAGTATCTTTTAATCAATAATTATTATTAATATATAATTATATAATTAATATCTTATATTTATTATATTAAATAATTATTATAATAATATTAATATATTATTTATTATTAATATATTAATATTATATAATTAGTATCTTTTATCAATAATTATTATTAATTATAATTATATATTAATGTATTTTTTAATATATTAAATAATTATTATAATTTATATATATTATTGTTACTATTAATATATTAATATTATATAATTAGTATCTTATTACTAATAATAATTATTAGGCATAATCGGTTATATACCCCTCAAACTTTTGAATTTGGATATTTGCCCATATCCTATTCAAAATTACCTCAAATTTGAATAGGATATGGGCAAATATCCAAATTCAAAAGTTTTGATGGGTATATAACCGATTCCCCCTAATTATTAATATATAATTATATAATTAATATCTTATATTTTTATTATATTAAATAATTATTATAATATATTAATATATTATATTTATTATTAATATATAATATTATATAATTAGTATCTTTTTATCATATTATTATTAATATAATTATATATTAATGTTATATTTTTAATATATTAAATATTATTATAATTATTATTATAATATTATAGTTATTTTAATATATTAATATATATAATTAGTATCTTATTATAATAATTTATATATTTCTCTTATTGTTATATAGTAATAATTATTATTATATAATAATTATATAATTAATATCTTATATTGTTAATATATATAATTTATTATAATAATATTATATATACATTATAGTTATTATTAATATATTAATATTATATAATTAGTATCCTATGATTAATAATTAACTAACTTAGGCTTCCAAACTTTAGTCCTCCACCAACTCTAACCAAACAAGGAATAACTTAAGCCATGGTTTAACTTTAGACCTCAACCAAACACGAATAATTTAGGCCGGCCTAACATGGAATAACAACTTAGGCCACCTTAACTTTAGTCCACAACCAAACACCACCTAGAGGCTTAGGCTTTAATATGAACTTGTGTTAAAATCTACCTTACTTTGATAGTTTTCTTTATGATGATTGTTGCTTGTATGTTTGTTATTGTTGATTTTATAATTCATGTGATTGTGTAATTTGTGTGCTTGTTAATAAGCGTCCCGCTTAGGTTTAACCAACTTAAGGTGTTAGGATCAATAATTGATGGTACCAATTATTACATATAATTCTAGGATTGAGATTAAAAATGATCAAATCTATTTCTAAGTCATTCACCTCATTCAACATTTGCCACTCAATGCGGAATGTAGTGCACTTGTCTTGAACAAATAGATTAAATTGCCCCCTAAACTCAAGATCCCGATAGTTACACTATTCCATGTAAATTGAAGACACCAACTTTGATCGATGTTTGCTTGACCTTGGGCTAGCATTTGTTTAATGCCAATGATCAGAGTCAAAATAACGATGATTTACGTAGGGTTTTGGCTTAGGTTTTGCATATTTTCTGACACTTATGTTTACTTTATTAGAGAAAAAGACTATTGTCACCCTTCTTTTTTTTATTACAGAACAAGTTTTGGGACTATTTTACACCAAATGGAGCTAGAATCGGGTCAATCATCGGATCAGCGACGCTCATTGACTAAGTCTCTGTTACGGTCCGTATTGCCTAATACGGACCAGGCCTAGCACAGACCAGAAGATAGCGCTGGAAGAATTAAACCCTACCGTCAAGGTATCTCTTGGGGAATAACTGCCGACAGCTGTTTTCAGATCAGTTCCTTAGCCCCTACTCAACCTCTACACGTCCCTCCACTCCTATATAAGGCCCCTGGGCAGAAGGAATAGTTATCTTTGTAATTAGGGTTAGATTTGATTAAAGTGAAAGAGAGGAGTGCTTGTAACAATGCCGTTCCACGGCTAAGTTCCTTTTCTTAGGGCTAGGCAGTAAACCTTGTTACTCTTGATGTTTTGATATATATATTTCTGTTGATTATGATTTCTTGTTGTTGAAACAAAATGCTTTTGTGATTTACTATCTCTTCATCTAACTTCAATGATCTAGTTTGAGTCCGTTAGGGTAGTGACAATACTTTAATGGTAAGAGAAACTATTTGTATGAATTAGCCTCATTGAGATTTATTAGGTTTATGTGAAGAAAACCTTAGCGGAGAAATCGTAAAGAAAATCGCAGTGATCTGTGTAGTGATTTGGGGTATTTGAGAGATCAGACATTTGCGTAAGGAAAATCGCAGTGTCCTGTGTAAAATCTCGGTGAAAGATCTGTCATTCTTGCGTAACATAAATCGCAGTGACCTATGTGGTGTCTTTCATTAAACAACAACAGAAAATCAGACGCAACAGGAATATATTATCAAAGCGGATTGAGTAGCAATGGTGTGCCAAAACTCTAGGAATTCTCATCTCTATCTTTATTTTAATTACTTTTAATTGCTTCCTAATTTACATTGATCACAACAACATCTCTCAATTTACAGATTTCGTCTAGCCTTTCGAAAGATTGTGATTCGATCGCTCAAAGCATTGAACCAATATTCCATGTGGATCGACCTCGAATATACTACTCGATAGGATTGTGCGCTTGCAGTCCGAACCGATAGCATTTACGAGTTTATAAATATTAAAAGAAACATTGCTCTCTTTTGAGTGATCAGCCAACATTAGTTTATGTGATACCCTTCCGAAATTGCAGAAGATGTAATTGTTCAAATTGGGAAGTTTTATGTACCTATAGATTTTGTGGTCGTAGAAATGGAAGAAGATCCTCACACCCCTCTTATTTGACGTGATTTTCTAAGTACGGTAGATACAATATTGATGTCTCAGGTGGAATGATTTTCTTCTCAATTGGTGATGAGAAGGTGGAATTAATGTTTTCAAATCTATACAATTTTCTTCTAATGACAATAACACAATTTGCAGGGTTGATGTTTTAGATACCATAATTACTGCTCAAATAATTAAGGTAACAATGGTGGACAGCTAGACGAAAATCTCAACGAGATCTTGGGCGAAAAGGAGGCTGAAACAGATCAGGTTGGTGACACTTGCATATAAATACTAGCTCTAATATCAGTATGTATTCAATCTAACTTTTTTAATAAACTTCTGCTACAAATTGTACAGGGCATTCAATGCTAACGTTAGAGCAAGATTTCCATGCCACCCTTTAGATGAAGCATCATTGCATAGTATTCGTGATAATAGTTATGCCGTTGGATTCATGAGAAAATAAAGAATGATCAGAATTGCGACATACATATCAAAAGCTTATGTTTCGGACCTATTGATAGAGATACCGCCTCTTACAGCGGATACGACATCCATGGTGTAAGATTTCACACACATACACACTGCGCAGGCAAAAGAACTCGTAGCAGCGAGGTATGCATCGTTGGAGAGGATCAAGAGTACTACGGAATTGTAAAGGATGTAGTCGAGCTAGAATACTCCGGATCCAACAAGATTGTGCTCTTCGAATGCATTTGGTTTGATCCAATAAGTGGAGTAAGGGTGGACAAGAAGCATGGCCTTGTTGAGGTCAAACGCACATCTATTAAAATACTACCTGATCCCTTTGTGTTAGCAGCTCAAGCAATTCAAGTCATCTACCTAAGCTATGCATCAGATGATCTAGATGATTGGTTGGTGGCGATAAAGACAGGATGCAAACCAAACTGGGGTCATCAAACGATCCGAAACGTTCAACAAGATATCCATATTGAAATGTGCTTGGAGACCAAATTTTATATTTTTGAAAATTTTTACTATTTTTTGAAAATATTTCAAAATCACTGTTTTTTATGGTCCGAATAGAGCAGTTTTCTACCTATCTAAAAAAATAGTAAAATTTTCCAAAAATGTAAAATTTGGTATTAAAGCACATTTCAATATGAATATCTTGTTGAGCGGTTCGGATCGACTGTTTGGTCTTTGAAAACAGAGATATGAGCGTGACATAAAACAAGATCCTTACTTCGCAACTCACCATAGCGCGCCCATCTATATATATACATAATTTAAACTAATTTAAGACTACATTATGTATAATTTAACGCATTAATATATACTTCAAGACTAAATTTATATATAATTTAACGCATTAATTTAAGATAGAAAATCACTGCTTTTAGATAGTTTAAAATTATCCAATCAAGTGATTTCTACTATTTAAAAAAATAACAAACATTTTAAAAATTATTAAATTTAATCTTCAAATATATATTTATACAAATATCATGTTAAACAATTCATATCGAGTGAGTCTATAGTACTATGTATATCACGATTTGGTCCGTAATACGAATTAATATTTTCTTTTTCAAAATCCTATATGTTGATCCAAACCGTTCATGATTTTCATATGAATATGTACTTGCAGACCAAATTTTATATTTTTTAGAATTTGTTTACTATGTTTTTAAGATAGGTGAAAATCATTGTTTTGGATGGTCCAAAATTTTCAAATCAAGTGATTTTCTACTTATCTTAAAAATAGTAAGCAAATTCTAAAAATATGAAATTCGATCTACAAGTACATATTCATATGGGGATAATGTTGAACAGTTTGAATCAACCGGTAGGATTTGAAAACAAAAATATTAATATGTATTACGGACCGACCCGTGATATACATAGTACCATAGACTCACTCATTCACATGGACTAAGTATAAGTGTACAGGGCAGGTCACTAATATGCATATTACTAATGAGTTCAAAATGAACTACTACTTTCAAAAGATTTATAAACCCTAATTTCTACTTACGTTTAGATCACAAGCGTATGATCCTACCGTGTAGTATGATTGGGGTGTCGATCCACAGGGATAGTGTATTAGATTTTAAATAATTTTCACTAGTCTAGGTTATCGGGTTTTTTGAAAGTTTGAGGTGGTGGTGCTAATTGCAATCAAGGTAAAGGTTAAACAGTAGATAGAGAGCCTCTAGGGTTCAGGTTTCTGTCATTCTTAATCATGTAAGTATAAGTTTCGACGTCTCTCTACGTCGTATGCGGCACTGTCACTATCGCATGCTGCCTAGATTGCCCCACAGCAATTATATTATTTCTCTATACTACCCCATAGTTGAAATATCCCAAAGACCCTACTTAATCTAAGTGCTTTCTAATGTTATTTAAACTACAATTTACGTTATCCTGCCAAGGGAGCCCCTTGGGTTCTAACCCTAGTCTTTGAACCGCTGCCAAGTCTCGTTAGCTGAAGTATTTGGAGTACTTACATGTATTATTCTTCTCACACAAGGATGCAATGACTTAAAATATATTGGTATATGGAGCTCATTGGCATATAGTAGATAAAACTATGTATGCAAGGATATAATAAAAAGAAATTTAAAGTGCAAAGAAAAACTCAAACCATAACATAAACAAAACATACACATATACTAAAACATAATTAAGTATTCAAGTATAAGCCTCACCCTAGAGATGAGAAGTTTAGCTTCTTATGGCCATGACAAAATAAAAAAAAAAAAATAAGGAGAACATAAATTACAACACAATTGAAGAAGGAAGAATTTATGCCTCCTTAAATAACGTTTTTTTCTCTTGCTTGACTTCTAATGGCTACTCTTATCTCTCTAAGTAACTCTCTAACGTAACTAACAATGATGATTGCTAGTCTACAATCTGGACTTAACACAATTAACAATGATGATTGTAGTGGGGGACGTGGGGTACATCCATGATTGAATAGATGAAGCCAAAAATAGCTAAAATAGCTTCTCTTAAGAAAACGCGTCCTTCTAGAAGGCCCATTAGAAATTCGAGCTCTTCTGGAAGGCCTATCAAGAAATCGCCTATTTTTATGACAGTCTACAAATTGTGCGGCCTCAGAGTATGCCGCATGCGGCATAGAGGAGGCCGCAAGGATTTCTGACTTAGCAGATTTTCTTGTATTTTTCGTCATTCACATGTTGTGCACTTCATGTGAGGTGTTGCAATGTCCCATTTTGGCGTCTTATTCAGAAATTGCCTAAATACGACACTTTTGCTCTATTTTGCCATAAATACGTAACTTTCTCAAAAACTACCAAAAAGACCTAAAAACACGTTTGTAGTAAATAAATCAGAAAAAATAGCTACTTTGCTTTTCGCTATTTTTCAAAAAAAAGAGTAATTTTCGCTATATGTTTTGGCTTTATCAATTACCATAGGAGTAGAACTAGGGTGTTCTGCTCACCAAGTGTCTTTGTGAGCTCAACTCAAAATCCCATCGGATTGGCTTCAAGCGATACATCCAAACCGTTGAAACTGATCTACTTCACGAGTGATGAGTTTACATATCAAATTTATAAATTTTCAAACTAAGTTAATATAAAATCAAGCAGTCAAAAAAATGAAAAATGAACACATAATTAAAATTAACTTACAAACTATTTTTTTTTTACCGCTTGACTTTATACTAAATTAGTTCAAAAATTTATAAATTTAACATGTAAATGCATTACTTGTGAAGTAGATCGATTTCACGGTTTGAATGCATCATTTGAAACCAATTCATTAAATTTTTGAATTAAACTCACAAAAAGACTTAGTGAGCTTAAGAACACCCTAGTTCTACTCTTACCGTAGCCTCACTCTTTGCTTATAATAGGGAACACGCTAGGTTAAATATTTCCAGAGGCACAGAATTAATTCAATGGCACTCTTCGATACAATCGAAGCCAGGAAAGAAAGCAGTGTAAATATAGACCAACCCATTGTGCCGTTGTACCTCTTTCTCTTGCAGCCCTCCTAGTCCCTACTCACGCTGTTCGTGCCACTCTCTTTCTCTTGCAATTTCCCCCGCTCTTTCTCGAACGATGGCGTCTCTAACCGGATCAACGGTCTCCGTCTCAGCCCCTGTAATGAGGCGGATCAAGGTATAACCTTTTCTCTTAAATATTTCTCCGCATCGCTTGATCGTCGTTCCTTGTTGCAAGGTTAGTCCGATCCGTTGTTGACTAAAGCTTAGTGGTAGATGTGGCAGGTGTGCTTTCAGAATTTTTTGACTTAGTTGGAAAATATCAGAGGTTAGAGTTGATTTAACCGGTGTTGTGTGTTTATTCGGCTTCCTTAGCTTATAATCTGATCTATTGTTTGGATCCCTACGTCGATTCGGTAGTCTGGGAAAAAAAATTGAATCTATTGCTTTATTTCGATACA
This sequence comes from Carex parvula, assembly GCA_025461045.1. Taxonomy (NCBI): domain Eukaryota; kingdom Viridiplantae; phylum Streptophyta; class Magnoliopsida; order Poales; family Cyperaceae; genus Carex; species Carex parvula. The sequence goes on along the minus strand of JAJGRW010004841.1, from coordinate 35,416 downwards.
AATGTATAATCCTATTTAACTACATCCTAAGGTTCGTCAGTTTAGTTTTGATAATTTGTAATATTGGGCTTAATAATCCCTTGTATAGGTTATACTAATTGTTTATTATGTTAATTGAGACCTACCTTATTTGTTATTTAAGAAAGAAATAGATTTATTATAGTTGATATCTGCTATTGGGTTCTGTCTTGTCATCCTTGGATCAATTTCCATTATAGAATTTATTAGAACTCTTGTAAGCTGATTCCACATATAAAAATTAAATTAGATTTTTGTGTTGCCAAAATTGTTGACCTGATAGTCTGAGACTGCTATATATATATATTTTAATTTTAATTGCTTATCTGATCGACGTTTCCTTCTGCCTTGTAGGCAACTAATGGAGCCTCCAGTTTGAACTCGGTTTCATTTTTCGGCCAAACGAGGAGTTTCCCTTCTTCCTTGCGCCTTAGCATCTCCTGCGCTGTACGCGTTTATAGCTTACTATTGCAATTGCGTATCACTACTTGTCTATGCTGTTGCTCATTTATCTATATATTCATCCTTTTTTTATAGGCCAAGCAGGAGACAGTTGACAAGGTCTGTGACATAGTGAGAAAGCAGCTGGCCATCCCTGCTGAGACCACCATAACCGGTGAATCCAAATTTTCTGAGCTTGGAGCTGACTCCCTTGACACAGTAACCCCTTGAAACTTTGAACTTTTCTTTACTTGCACTAGTTCTGTTGCTTTCATGCATCAACTTTGTTCGTATCCACTAATAAACTGAAGTCTTGATTGATAATGAATGATAATAGTCAATGATAACATGAATAATGGCAACAGAAAAGGTTGAAAAGATGACATTTGTGATGCCAATAGGTACGGTACCATAATTGGTAAAGTTAAACACCCTGAACCAAACCCAGTTTTATTTAGAGATTTTTTCTCTTTTTAAGTGAGTAAGATTGTATAGTCTGGCAGCCTTTTAACTTCATATATACTTTATTTTTGCTATTTCTTAAAGTTTTTACTTCATTTCTTCAATTTATAATATTTTGGTTTTCTAATTAAGGTTGAGATTGTGATGGGATTGGAGGAATCCTTTGATATCAGCGTGGATGAGGCAAGTGCTCAGGATATTGCAACTGTTAAGGATGCAGCTGAAATGATTGACAATTTATGTGCAACTAAATCTAAATGACAATTGAGTGGTCCTTCCGCACCATTTTGGAAACTTATAATGGCATTTTATAATTTAGTTTTATCTCTGTTACGAGACCGTTTCTGTGGGGTTTGTGAACTTATTAGTGATGTAATTTGCGGCCTCATGTGTGTCTGGTAGAACTGCAGTGTAGTTTTCTTTTAATGGTAATAAAACTATATGTTGGAGGTATGTTGCTTGGTGCTGATTTTTTTTTTATTGCTGGATTTCTTTTACATCAGGGTATATTAATGGAAACCAGAATACAGTACCGACCAAAAAATACTAGCATAGTTTGGAGTTTGGACTCTGCATCTCCTCAAGTAGGGAGCAAGGGCGAGCCAAGTCTGGTTTGATGGATATCTAGACCGTTCGAAAGTGTGTCAAGATTCGTTCCAGGACTATTTTTTAGACCCTTGTCATCTTCTTTTCGTCATGGTCAGCATCGCTACACTCCGTCTCTCCTTCTTGGCTCTTGCTCCCAAATTCCTCCTCTCACGCTCTCTCCCTCCCGATCCCATTCTCCTCTTCCTCTCTCACGCTCTCTCCCTTCCCATCGCAGGTGCTTCATCTGCTTGATGTTGTTTACAGGAACAGATTCAGATTTTCATCAGATAAAAAAAATGTGAATCAGGTTTAAATAATTAATCTGGTATTAGATAAAAAAAACAATACTTTAACATGTCATTATCAATCTGAATCTTAAAATTTATTTTAATTTTAACTCTAAATTTAATGGAAATACAAATCAAAATTCTAGAGGGGGCATAAAAATTCAAGAGAGTGCCCCCCTAGCTCACTTGAGTCCGCCCTGGTTGTTGAGACTTCACAAGAATTAGGGAGAAGTTTATAAACCACCCAAAAACTAAGAAATTACATATGTATCATCTCAAATTTATAACTACATATTTACCATCCTAAATTTTAAGAACTCACATATTTACACAATTAATTAAAAGCTAAGATTAATTATGTTTAATATAATAAAATATAATCAATCACTTAATTTGTACATTCCCCTTCTCTTTATGTCCCGTCTTCTTTTGACATAACTCTCCTCCTTCTGCACTAAAACCTTTCCTAGTTTCTCCCGCCCTCTTTAGCGCAAAAATCTCCCCTCATCTCTCCTGCCCTCTTTTAGCGTTTGTGCCTTCCACTTCTCCAACATCAATTTTGTTCTCTTTGTTTGTTGTTTTATTTACAAAAATATAAATATTTACTATAGTTGATACTTGCTAATTTCAATTATAACCGAGTCCGGCTACTATAACACTAGTGTCATTTCAAACTAAATAACACCACATCTTAAACTATTAGATCTACTTTAATATTCGTGCAAGACACTAGTGTTATTCCAGCGCTATCTTGTACACGAATATTAGAGTAGATTCAATGGTTTAAGATGTGGTGTTATTTAGTTTGAAATGACACTAGTGTTATAGTAGCCGGACTCATTATAACCTCATAGTTTTCAATATTTTTGTTTATGCAGATATATAATGAAGAGAGAGAGGGTACTGAGATTATGGTCTAGATGAAGAGAGAGAGTGTATATGGCAAATTGGATTAGTTTTAATTAATTCTTGATAATTGTACTTTCAGAATCTTAAACATAACTAATTTGAAATTGGGCATATTTGATATATATTTAAATTATATTGGATAAATATGTGAGTTATTAGAATTTATTATGATAAATACGTAATTATAGAATTTTTGGATGATAAATACGTAATTTCATAGTTTTTGAGTGGTATTTATAAAATTCTCCCTAAGAATTATGTGTTGTCGAAGAGTTGCTCATGTATTTGATTTGTTCACCTGATTCAATTTACTTAACTTATTTGAATGTAATGCAACTGTGATTTTGTGCAATTTTTACATGTAGAGAGCAATTTTAGACAAACGAACCAAGTGGTATTTTTTTGTTTTGTTTTCTCTGACAAGACTAAATCACATAAAATCATTTTATTTACTTAGCATCTCATTTATCAGTATTACAAGTTGTTGTTGTTGTATATGTTGGTGCATATGAAAAATTGGGTTCTGCGTTAATTATTGATAAACTTTATTTTTCTCCTTTTTTTTTGTGAAAAGCAAGAAGACTTTCCTACTCACATAAAATTTGTTTTCTAGGCTTCTTCCTCCAACTGCACATAAAGATGAAGTTACCAAAAGCATTAACAGGGTCTCCTCAAATTGTTGGCTAAGGATTTATATCATACTAAAATAAAGCAAGATGAATTACATTGTTTTCCTTTATTTTGTTTCAGGTGTGTTTCGAAACTCTGTGAATAGGAGTGTTGTGCACCTAATACCTCTAAATCAGATATTACACAACATATTTACCATTTTTACAAAGATCTGTTAGGCCAACCTAGTATCACATATGCTCACCTAGAGGAGGACTTTTGGGACCCTAGTGAGAAAATTACTCAATTAGAACAACAGTCTTTAGAACTCCCTTTCACATTGACTGAAATTAGAAAGGCTGTTTTTGCTTGTGCACCTAATGGGGCTCCTGGGCCTGATGGCTTCACATTCAAATTTTACCAAGCTTTTTGGGAATTGATTAGTGATGATTTGTATCAGTTGTGTTTACATTTTTATAATCATCAAACCAAACTAACTAGTCTGAACAAATCTATCATTTGCCTCATACCAAAAGAAAAAGATGCCAAACTTATAACTAAGTTCAGACCAATTAGTTTGGTAAATTGTAGCTTCAAAATAATCTCTAAAATTCTGACTTTTCGATTAGAATCAATCATGCATAGAATCATTGACAGTAGTCAAGCCGCATTTATTAAAGGGAGATATATCTTAGATAATGTCATATTAAGTCAAGAAATCATACAGTCTTGTCAAACGACAAATGAGGCAGGAGTAATTGTTAAGGTAGATTTTGAAAAAGCCTACGACAAAATAAATTGGCAATACCTTCTAGATATCTACTTAGTAGAGGATTTGGGGAAAAATGGATTAGATGGATAAAAGAATGGTTGATTAGTTCACAGTCATGCATAAATATTAATGGGGAACTATCTAATTATTTATTTTGCAAACGAGGGGTACGACAGGGAGATCCATTATCTCCTTATCTGTACATCCTTGCAGCAGATACCCTTAGTAAATATTTTCAGAAAGGTAGAAATGCTAATTCTTTAGTTGGTTTAGGACCTCCTATTTTAGATAATCATTCTCATACCAATTGCCATTATGCGGATGATACCATTATATTTTTAAAAGCTGATGAAGCTAATATTGAACATGCTTAGTGGGCTCTTATTGCCTTTGAAGCCATATCTGGCATCAAAGTTAATTATTCCAAAACTTCGATGTACCCTATCAATGTACCTGATGTTTCTAGATTTGCCCAATATTTTAGATGTACTCCATCTTCATTTCCCATGCATTATTTAGGTTTACCGTTACATACTTAGAAATTAACATCTCTTGATTGGACTTTTCTTATTGATAAGATAGAAAAGAAACTTCAATCTTGGAAGGGTAGTTTGCTTTCGATAGGTGGCCGCTTAACTCTACTGAATTATGTTCTATCCTCGGTTCCCTTATATTTCTTATCAGTTTACGAATTACCAGATTCTGTGATAAACAAAATTGATCAAATTAGACGTAGATTTATATGGCAGGGATCTCATACCGGTAAGAAGAGATATCACTTGATCAATTGGCAACGAGCTTGTTTTGCTAAAGAGTTTGGAGGGTTAGGTATATGATCTCAAACAAATGAATATTGCTTTACTTATGAAATGGTGGTGGAAATTTAAGGATCCCGCATACACTAGTACTTGAAAAACATTGATCTTGCACAAATACATATGTCATAGTGAGCCTAAATCTACCTTTTGGGGTATCATTTCATCTCTCCAATCTTTAAGGACCATTAGTGTTTCATATGAACCAGGTTACCCTACTTCCGTTCATTTTTGGACAGACATTTGGTATCACAATTGTTTCATGGCATCTCGATTTCCTTACTTATTTAATATATGCTCCAACACTGACATTCTACTACAAACGGTTATCAATTCCCAAGGCAATGCCTTTACTTTCCGTAGGACATTAGATGCTGTTCAATTTACATAATGGTTAGAGATTTTAGATATCATTAGTCACTTATCATATACTCATCTAGATGATAAACTTAGTTGGAGATGAGAACCAAATGGACAATTTTCAGTTAGGTCCTTATATAAAATTCTCAATTTCAGAGGTACTAAACCTAGAAATACAATGTTATGGTGGAAGGTCCCTATCCCTCTTAAGATTCGCATCTTTATGTGGCTTATTCATAAAAATAGAATATTAACAATGGACAATTTACAGAAAAAAGGGTGGCGAGGAGACATTACTTGTCAGTTTTGTCAACAACCGGAATCAATTGATCATTTATTTGTGAATTGCTCATTTACAAAACAGATTTGGTTCTATATGGGTTAATGTCAAAATTTTAGCATTCAATGGTCTAAATTTTCACATATTATTAAGTTTGCTAATCAATTGCCTAATACTCACCGATCAGCCTTTTTATTGGTTCTAAGTGCAGTTTGCTGGATCTTGTGGAAATATCGCATATGAAATATGCTTTGATAATGGTAAGAAGAAATCGGTGAGACAAATTATTTTACTTATCATTTCACTTGTGCATTATTGGACAGGTCGGGTAACACATCAAGTTTCTGCCTCTACAGCTTCGTGGATACCGGAAGATACGGATGTACTCCCTCTTTCTTGTTGGCATCCGGATAATGTTGAAGATGAAGGGGCCAACCTCACGGTGTTGGCGCTCCGGGACTAGTTGCGGCTCCATGAAGACTCCAAGTAGAAGATTTTGGGATTGGAAATCAAATTTTGTAGTTACCTTTTTTGTCCACAGCCCCGATGAGTGGCTTATTTTTCTATGTCGTATGAACTTTTTGATGCATTGTGTTTCCCGATAGTCGAGTCAAGTTGTTTTAGGGTGTGTTTGTTGGTGATATCTAGGTAAAACAAACAGAATGCTGCTGCTGTAATTTAAATTTCTTCAGTGAAATGGGCTTCGGCCTTTTAATCAAAAAAAAAAAAATAGGAGTGTTGTAAAAAATGGCCGTTTAGTCCGACTAATCGGCCAATTAGTCGTTGGCGAGGACCAAACCGTTACGAATCGTTTATTTTTTGTTTATATTGCCAATTCGTTGATCATTTTTATTATTTTTTCTGTATTTATTTGTTATATGTACTATACTTTGTCTTGTCTTATCTTAGTCTTTCTAATTGACAATTTTATAAAATTGTATTAATTTAACAATGAAATTAAGTTAAAATAAGTTTATTTGATAAGTTTGAAGAATTAAATTAATTATTTTTAATTAGTAAAAGTATATGCACATAACTTTAATGAAAATATAAATTATTTATAATATTCTGACTAATTACTTGACGATACTCGTCCATCCGACAAGCGCATATCGTTATTTACAATCCGTCTGTCCGACGAACGCATGTCGTTATTTACATAAAGGAGTGGAGATTTGGATATCTGTCAGGAAATCTGGGAGTCGCCAGGTACAAATAGTTCTTTAAATCAAATATTTTTTGCAAAGTCTTATTGTTTATTTCCTTCCATCCTCACTATCAAGGTACAAAGTCAAGTTTGTTGGAGTAAATTTTCAGAATAATTTGGATAGTAAATAAATTGATAAATAAAAATAAATCAAGTTGAAAGGATAATATTCAGATCGTGCGAAGTACTGTTCTTAAGCGTATTTCGTCTCATCGTGCAAAATGGAACCGCAATCAAGATAATCCGGAGTTGTTGCTCCTTAGACACGTCATGGAAGTAACTGACGTAACTCCGCAATAGTCTGTAGTTAAATCAATCGGATGATTATTATAAAATGAAAGAGAAATTAAGTGTGAAGGAAATAAAATAGGTTGAACATATATTTTATTTATTTATTATAACGGAAAGCAAAGAGGTCTGAATGGACTATGGAGCCTCTTCATTTTCATTTACTCAACGACGGTCATCAAAGATAGTAACTGAAATTCAATTAATTAGATATTGAGAATTTTCGGTTAGTCCTCAAGATTGTAAATATTACAAATAGAGATTTTATCATTTTTGAATTTTTAGAACTCAAGTTTCAACAAAGTTTTGGATAGCTTCATACTTCTCCCTCGTCATCCGGAGGTAATTTTTTTTTTTTTTTTGAGGTTATATGAGCCACTAACAATTTCATTAATCTAAAAAGTATTTACAAAGTTTTACAATAAGCAACTCTTAGCATGTCTAATTAATTGAGTGCCATAACAAATTTTTTTTGATAAATTGCTGTCCACTTTTTACCATTCACTATTTGCTTGTGATCCGATTTAACTGTTGTCCGTATCTAGACATTAATCAACAATACTCAATTCAACTTTATATATATTTAATCAAAAATAAACACAATGTCTAGACATTAATCAACAGTACTCAACTCAAATTTATAATTATGTTAATAATTGGAAAAAATACACAATGTTATATGAAACATAAATCTCACAAAAACTTATTAGATTGAGCGTCAACTCAATATATATAGTGGCTTGAATTCTTAGATTTAGAGTTCAGTATTTGAAATTGTTTATATTTGAGATTCAGAATACCTACGTGCCAATGCATGTTCTTATAATTGATAAGGAAAAAGACCTAAAAAGTAACATCATCATTAAACTAGTCAATATTTCATCCAACATAGAAATTTTGAAAAGAAAAAAAATACATACAATTTACATGTACGTACCAAATCATTTTCCAAAAATTTGTTCATTCGTTTTTTCCCACCTCTCTAAATCTAACAAATGTGTGGTGTTTTTTTACGTTAGGTTAGACGTACATACAACACTTATTATTGCCATAACTTGAAGGAGGTCGTGCTGAGTAGGATTCACAATGTTGATGCTACAATTAATTATTTATTTATAAGAGCTTGAGATTAAGTGCATAAATTAAAAAAAAATCTGAGTTAAAATGTACCTGATCATTCAATTTATTTGGAGTGGCCTGTCTCGTTTGGAGGCCGAGTACAACAATTCATGCCGCCGCCTGTTAATGTCAGTATAATCCAAACGCACCGTTCATTTTGACAACTTAAGCACTAGGTTCTACATTTTTCTTATGTATTATACTGTTGCCGTCTCATTCTTAGTCCAACATTGAAAATATCTGAATAAAATAATATAAAAGATTATAAATAAATCATAACTTGGTATAGAATTAGATTATTACAGTAAATGTATGAAAGAAAATAGTAGTTTGACCCGAAATTTTTATTTCTACAAGATTAACAAAAAATTAAACCAAAACATTATTGTTTGGTGAGAATTCGAATTTTACTCAGGATGCAGGGACATTTGGCGGCCCCAAAGACTTAGCTCTACGGCCCAGTTCAGATGCCTCCAAATATCCCTGCGGCCCATTTTTTTTTTTTGTTTAAATAGAAAGATTGTTGGATTGTGAACCAAGCTGGTTTGTGGGCGTAGAAATCCTAATCTTGGGGCCATATGGGGAGTGCCATTTTCAAGGGTTTTGTCATGTAGTATTTGTGTAGCAAGTTATTATATTTAATTTTAGTTTTCAGAACTTTGAAAAGTTTTGTTTGAGGTTTTAAGTATTTAATAATTTCATGAGTGAGGCTATTGTAATATGCATAGTGCATATTGGCAATTTGGAAAACAAATATGGAAAAAAAAAATTGGCTGCAGGGGCATTTGGAGGTCTCTAGACAGGGGCCGCAGAGCCAATTGGCGGCTCCTGCGGTCTGAGTAAAATTTAAATTCTCCTCAAACGGAAGTGTTTTAGTTTATTTTTTTTTATTATGCTGTAAATAAAAATTTCAGTAGTTTGACTATCAAATGTCAATTCATACCTTTATGTGCTATATGTTCGAATAAATACATATGCATCTCTTTCTTGTTCTCTCAGCTCGCCTTCTTTTATCCTTTTAATGTATGCTTGTCATTTTTGCCTTTAAAGTTAAAAGTATTATTTGATTTTGGTTTAACCGGAAATCCAAACTGACATTTCGGTAAATTGGATCGGTTAGTATTTGATTCATATTTTAATTTGATTGGTACAATTATGTATTCAAGAACTAAATTTACGTGAACTTATTGGTAATTCTTATTTCTTCGGACGTCAAAAATCAAATCTAAGTTATACAGTCGCAGGAATTAATAAACATATATTTTCGAAATTATCTAAACTACATGCGTAACAACCGAATTTTTCTAATTTAAAAAGACACATAACTTGTGTAAAAATACATACGTTAGCTGTGGTAATAGGAAATTATATCACGTGTGTAGTTCGATACCAACACACAGTTTAGGATCTACTCCAGATGGGAAACATAGGAAAAGGAAAGGAAAGGAAACAGACTTCTGAACAGACATGATCAAAGCCGTTTACTTGCTTCAGAATTAAGAAAAAAAAAAAGAGGGGGAGAGAAGCGCGAGAGGATGAACCACATGTAGAAAAGTAATTAATTGTTCACCTCAAATCGGAGTGTAGAGGAGGTGAACTATTTCCTTTTTCTTCTCTTCTCTTCTCTTTCCATTACAAGTATTATTTTCTATCAGCTTAATAATTTGAAGCATGAAAATTTATTTATGCACATACGATCAAGTCTTTTAGATAATATTATAGGATTGTTTTTACAAGGATATTTAGTATGTTTGTACCTCGATTTAAGTCAAAAGATTGCAAGCAATACGAATGCTTAAACATTATCACGCAATGTATACGCGTTAATTGCACAAATTCAATCAAGTAATGCCCAAGTGTAGTATTGAATTAAAAGCGACCTGCAAGAGGATGAATAGATCTAATCTTCGAGTCACTGTTTTTTATGATTTTTAACGTTTTTTGAATTTTCATGTGTTAGAATTCTCAAGTTCAAGATCTAATTAATTCTACATTGTTCACCAATTACGGAAAATATACCAACAATGACAATTAAATCAATAACTAAGAAAGCTTACATTCGAGATTAAGTCTGATCTAAATCTACCTACTAATGAGTTAATCATAAGTCTAATTTTATGTAAAGCAAGTACAATAAAACAACTATATTGAAGTTCTCATTTTAATGGAAACACGATTAAAACAACATTTTTATTATCCATCCGACAATCCGTTAACCTACATCGTCAACAAGCACAAAAAAATTATAAAAACAGAGTTAACTACAATGCTCAACAATAAGTTATTTAGTGGCACGTTTTTATGTGACATGTTTAGTAGTAAAATGTACAATTTTTCAAACATATCAAATTAATCTACACAAATCTACGGAGTTAATCGTGCGATAATAACAATTGAATCCATATTTTGTAAAAACATCTCACTTCCTTTCTTAGTCTAAGTCCCTCGAAAGACAGTTTCATTTTATTTTAATTACATTATTTTTTTTCTTAAATGCCGGCCACTTACTATTATTCCTATAAAAAAAAAACTCATTCTAAAAGATTCGTGCTACTATCAGTTATATATTTGTCAAATCAAATACATCAGATTATAGAAAAATCTAATTATCTGATAAGCAATCTAAAAATTCAATTCAAATTACATTAATTTGAAAAATGTGTGCTGAGTGGGTACTAATTTTGAAAAAAAATTCAGGAAGTTTCACTATTTTTCTTCCAACCTTTTCTAAAAAAAAAAAGATCATAAATTGAAAATAAAATAAATTATCATATAGAACAAATAAACACCCCGAACAACTTACAAAAATGTTACTCATTGAATACAAAATTTTATAAATTTTTACAACAATGGAAAATATTTAATGGAGTTTGAGGTCATCATTCACACGAAAGTAAATAAGGAGAAGAGAGACGAGAAGCTAACGCAGATTAAAATGAGTTCAATTTTTATACAATCCAATTTGAAGCCAACAAAATTAATTTTTTTTTGAAAAAGAAATTTAGAGGTCGCCAACAAAATTAATTTATTTCATGAGCAGAATAAATGCAATATTTTATTCTCTCTCGTCTTTATAAGATTATATAACAGAGCAAAATGTGCTCACAAACAAAGAAGATTTTTTATTAACACACTTCAAAAATATATCAAATTGGCTTCAAATGATGAATTCAAAACGTTAAAACCGAAATACTTCTCGAGTTATGCATGTACATGCAAAATTTTGAAATTTTCGAATTCATTTAGTACAAAGTCAAGCCTTCAAACAATAATGAAAAATGAATGCATTATAATAACTTATAAAACATTATTTTTTGACCGCTTGACTTTGTACTAAATGAATTCAAAATTTTCAAAATTTTACATGTACACGCATCACTTACGAAATAGATTAATTTCAACAGTTTAAATTTGTCATTTAAAATTAGTCCAATAAACTTTTAAAATTATATTCACCAAATTCTTGATAATCACGTCACTAACTTTACTCCACGAAACAAGTAACATTTAAAAAAAAAAATCAATTTGCTTTATTCTCCCTAGGACTGCTAATGAGTCAAGCTCGGTTCAAAACTTAGCTCAGCTCATCATATAACTAAACAAGTCCAACTCGGACTTGGCTCGGTCTTGAAGAAAAAAGCCCGGCTCAATTTAATGAGTTTGAGCCTTCAACTCGGCTCATAACTCACGAGCTCAACTTATGCCAAGCATTAGAAAAACAAACATTAAAATCTAAAACTAAACATTCATATACTTTGTAATTATAACACTAAAACTAAACATTCATGAGCTTCGTTATACTATCTAAAACTAAACATTAAAATCGTTATATCACGTTTCAAGTTCAAATTATAACTCTAAAACTAAACATTCACGTGCTTTGTAAAATCTACTAAAATTAAAAAAATTAACATATCATTTAGAAATATTCAAATTAATATTAAGCATTAGAAAAAAAAAATACAAACAACATATCAATCTGACACAAGATAATTTGATAACCATATCTAATCTCATGCTAAAAAAAAACAAAGGGCTTTCATTTTGAATAGCTTCAACATGAAATATTACCACAGCTCTCTAAAATTCATAAACCTCATATGCATATTCTCCAACTCATTGGCTCATGAGCCGGCTCAGCTCGCTCGGGCTCGGCCATATTTGAGTGATAAAATATGAGCGAGCCGAGTTCGGGCTTTATTTAGTGGGCCTGGCTCGATATAATTTATTGAGTTGTTCAACTCATTGGCTCAGAATTCGAATTCGTCATCGGAATGTGTGCGCTCACTTCGATGAATTTTTGCGAATTCGAATCGAAGTCTCGATTCAAAACCAAAAATTGAGTTACTTCGCTGGATCCGAATTCCTAATTCTCCCCCTCATTCATTGTGGAGCAAGGTCAGTAGTAAAAACCTTAAAAATTTTTGGAGAAAGGGCTCTCAGTGTTACGCGTCTCCCTTTCTGTCTGTGTATTAATATTTCGATCCCGCGACCCACATAAGTAATCGGACGGATCCATGCTATCTCATCAAAGACCTCCTGCACATCGGACGGGCGGTGCGCCTCCGATAAGCATACCCTTTTTGTTCGAAGCACGTGCTTACCCTGGGAGCTAGGATTCGCGTTTGCTCCTTTGTCTATCCGCGCTCTCTTTCTTCAGCTGCGATGGCGGGACCAGGGATCCACCCCGTACCACCACCAGCCATGGGCGCCGCCTCACCCGCACGGACACCACCCTCCTCCTCCGGTCGAGTCCGCCGCCTCCACTATCCATCGAAAACCCTCCTCGACCCGGCCTCGACGAGGTTTCTCTTCTATTCCTTTACGATCTGATTCTATATAGATCTGTGCTGCTTCTGTTGTTGTTGCAAAATTGAAGTTCATGCCCGACTTCGGGCTGCATTTTATAAACTCATTCCTAATTCGTGCTAGATCCAGTGTTTGATCGAGTTTAGTTAGTGAAAAAAATTGACAATTTTTTTTGTAGCATTTTATAAAATAATTCAAAAGTAGCATGGTTTGGATTCAATTTCAGATACTAGAAGAAACACAGTCCAGGAATGCATTTCACTCAGAGCTGAAATGCGGACCCTGTCGGACATACCGGTCGACTCCGGTGAATTAGGTTTACATTCTATAATTAATTGGTCTGCAATTGGTCTGGTTGGTCTACATTTGATCTACAATTGGTCTATAAATCTGACAGGGGTTTGGTCTACAATAGATATACCTTCGATCTACATTTGGTCTCACCAAATTTTATAATTTAATTTATTTCTGGTCTATATTTGGTCTACATTTATTTATATTGGGTATGCATTTTATTTGTATAATTTTAATCGGAAATATAAAATCAAACTTAAAAATAATATCTTGCTAGTCGGAAGCAGCTCGCAGTAAAAACAAAGGATTTAAATGTGGGTAAAAGTATATAAAATGGTGTAGGGCTGGTGTTTCCGCATTCCTTTATATAAGCAGAGAGAAACACAGTCTGGAATTTTTTTTTATTTAATCCGAACCTCTGCTTATATCCGAGATTTAATCTGAACTGTGCTACTTTTTGATTTTTTTTTTGTAAAATGCTACATATATAAAAGTCAGCAAAAATTAAGCAAAGCGAAATTGTACCTCTCCAGAGAGAGAGATGGTTTGACTAGTTATTCGGAAAAATCTAACTTAAAATTTCAATTTCTGATATCCTGTATTGTAGATATTAGGCTAACTTTTGAATTTTATCTGACTTATCCAATAGAAGCCATGCCAGTTCGGGAATGGGTTTATGTTATTTTCTCTTTAATCATAAATTTAGCTGATTTTTTTAATTACTAAGGAAAGAAGAAACGGTTTTTGCAACAAGAATTATCTTTTCCATATACACTGCACATTGTTAAAACCATGACCATGAATTGTGGACCCTCCAAAGGAAGTGCGTTTGCAACCACAATCTCTTGAGGATGTATCTAGCAGAGCAGATCTACCTGATCATGTCGAAAAATCTGTAAAAAATTTACTGAGTTGCTTTTGTTTTAATTTATTTTTCTTGTAAATCAGGTTAGGACAATATTTATATCAGGTTTTACCAGTAGATGTGAAGGAGAGAGAGCTACACAACTTGCTGAGGTGGCTTCCTGGATTCGAGGCAGCTCAAATAAGTTTGAAATCGGAGCAGCCAATGGGCTTTGCTCTTTTCTCCACGGCCCACTATGCCATGCAAGCCAAAGGGATGCTTCAGGTCTAGCTTCCTCTTATAGCATTATTTGCTTGCTTACTACTGCATACGATATTCTACAGTGATTCCTTACATAATATTGGTCATTTGTTCTCTGAACATTCTTTGTATAAATTTGGCTCCTAACAGTATCATCATCTATACCACTTCATTTTTCACTTTAAAACTAAGAAAATTTTGATTACATGTGGTGGGTCCGAACTGGAGTTTCTAGGGACCAAAGAGAAACTTTGAAACTATGTGAACCCATACAGAAAACTGAGTGACAACAAGGACCATTAGGACTGATCTACTTCATTTGCATATGTATATTTGGGCCAGGAGCCAAGACTTTGCTTTATATAGCATTTTATGGTATTCTTACCTTTTATCTTGCTGTTTGATTGTGTTCGTGTGGAATAAGTAATTATTAGCTGTCATATGACTGAATAAAAGATACAAAAATAGGGAGCAGCAAATAGTGTGCAAAAGACCAAAACATCTGCAAACAAATTATGTTGGATGAAATGAATGGTTTGGGAGTGTATATTGCATGGGCTCAGACCTCAGGGTTGATATTGCCCAACATTTCAGCCCACAATAAGATTTGTTAAACAATTGCAATATTTTTCATTTCAGGACTTGGTTTTTGATGCCGAAACAAACTCCACTCTGCACATAGAGATGGCTAAGAAGAATCTTTTCATCAAGAGAAGTTTGTCATTTATTCAAGCTGTTAGCCTAGATCTCTTGGGTCATATTACCATAATCTCAGTTTCAAAACTAAAACTAGGAAATCATCTAGCACACCACACATTGACATCTGGACCTTATAAAGAAAAAAAGTCAAATTCCAATTCAGTAAACTTGATTCATGAAGATCTCAATATTATTTTAAAATTGGAGGGTTAAAAAAATTGAAAGGTCACAATTTGTATAAGACTGATTACAGAGATCACCAATCTGCAAACCATTTGCTAATCGGGTTTGGTTTGTTGTTACCAGCGGTCGGTACTGATCCTAGTTTGCTTGACCCAAGCAAGCGACTAAGAACAGTAGGGGACTACACTCCTGCTGCCTATCCTGGACCCCCTTTTCATCCTTCACCCCCACCACCACCTGTGTGGGGTGGTGCTAGGTAACTATGTTGCTTTTAAGTGCATTTTTATTCCGTTCATTGATTTTAATATAATAGGGTGATTTTTTATCTTGAATTTTTTTATCCTTGAGAGGGAGTTAACAAACAAGGAAATAGTAAAAGACTTTGTACCATTATTTAGATTCCTTGGATTGATGAAACTGATGGTAGGCTCTTTATTTCTTGTAGTTACCTACCTCCACCTGCTCCATACAATCCATACGGCGGCTACCCAGTATCTCCAGTGCCCGTGCAGCCTCCAACTGCAGTAACATCACCAGCCGGTTATGCTCCTATTCAGGTTTTATCTCATTTCTACACAAAGTGACATTACATATATTTTAGCCTCACTTCATGCGAGGGATTTACTATTCTCAGAGGTAAGGCGGCCATAGCAGTTGCAAGGAGTGTCCCAATGTAAATTCAAATGGCATTGATGGGATCAAGAGTGACAGATCAGATGAAATTCTATTTTTATCACTTGAGATTGTCCAGTTCTAAGCCTTCTTATTTCCATGGATATGAACCCCAAATAAAGATTTAGGTTCAATTTCACTGAAAGTCAATCAAACTATACCAATGTTTCAATGTGTTCAGCTAATTTTGATTAGTCCCTGGGTCCCTGCACTTAGCTGCCCACTTTTAGTTCAGATCCCATTGATTTAAACCAGCGCACAGAGTTCTAACTCATTTATCAAATGATGATCAAACCATATCAACAAATACTAAGCAACATATAAAGAATTTTCCGGTAGAAAATTAGTATTTTACTTGATATTTGTTATGATTTGTGAAACTCGGGATGGAAGTTTAAAAAAATCGTGGTGTTGGACCTTTGCATATTAACTTGTGGTGTGTATGTGTTGAAAGCTTTGGACCACGCTAATAATTAATTTGTAGGTTTTTGCAAACTTTAGTTGTAGAAATGAACAATCTAATTGAGTTACTTTCTTGGGAGATCACTAAGCTTTGGATTGCACCATAATTAGTTACTGAACTTTTTTACCTTTACCAATCATGTCACTTGGTCACCTTTTTCCCTTAAAAGAACTAGCAAACTGTTGACGTGACTGTCAACATGAGAAAATCTCCATTTGCATAGCAAAAAGTTGACCACATCAGCCCTTGGCCAGTTCTTTCTGTGTAGAGGTAAGGGACTGATCTAGTTGGAACAAATAGGTAGTTCGGTCACTTGAGGGTCGCAAATGGAAGTTCACTGACTAGTTTCTGACATAGTGACCCCTGCAGAAGTTCATCTGATGTAATTTGGATAAATTTAAGTGGTAAGTGTTGTGCGAACATCAAAGCTGGGTGACCAATGTAATAATGGGTGTGGTTGAGCAACCTCTAGTGAAATTTATTGTGAGGATTTCATTTATGACATCACTAATCTATCCTTTATATGAATAAGATGGTCACAGAACTTTTTCCTTCCTTTTCTTATGGTTATGTGATATATTATTGCAGAATACAAAAGATAATGCGCCATGTAACACACTATTCATTGGAAATTTGGGTGAGAATGTAATTGAGGAAGAACTGAGAGGTCTTTTCTCTGTGTAAGATTCTTTTGTTTCAGTTCCTTAAGTTGTATATAGCAATTGATCAGCAATTCTCTTTTTATCGTTTTTAATTGAGAAATATTTTGCATAGTTTCTCTTGCCTATTGAGTGTTTGCAAACATGATGAGATAAGCATTCTGATGTCCCATTTAGTAAGGGTACTATATCAAGTCGCACTGATTTTAGTTTGCTGCAATTTTTTATTGACAATGACTCACAAATTCAGGCAACCTGGGTACAAGCAAATGAAGTTACTGCGCCAGGAGAGAAGCACTGTCTGTTTCATCGAGTTTGAGGCAAGAAATGAGCATTTGATCTCAATAGTAGAATCACCTAAAGATGTTGTCTGTTGCCTGAATTATCTAAATTATCATTCAATTTCAGGATGTAATCTCGGCAAGTGCAGTTCACCAGAATTTGCAAGGTGCTGTTATTCCGAGCTCAGGTCGTGGAGGCATGCGTATACAATATCCTTTATATTACCTATTTGTTTTACAGAAATCTTACCTGCCTATTGCCTACATATGGCAGATTGTATGTATATAAAAGTAAACAAATGTGCAAGTAGATAATTAAATAAATAAACACATGCACACACAGATAAATACGAAAGGAAACCACAAGTAAAAATGAAATGTTAATAGTGAAACCAAGAAGAAAGGATTTTATTGGATTATAGATATTATTAATTGATAAATAAACCAGATTACCACAAATTAAGGATGTAATGATCTGGTAAGGAACTGACACAGTTGTTACCAAGATGAGTTACTTAATATAATGTTTACAACTACAGTTGCACTGTGTGTTTTTCTTGATATTATATTTTCCTTAACTCGGCTAAACATTTTCGAAGAACCCATTTGGGAGGAGGAAAGATTCAACCAACAGCGGAGGAGGTGCAAATGGATCACCTGTGCCTTAAAATCAGCCATTTAGGGGGGCATCTTTTACAATTCTCTCTTAATCATGCAACTCATGCTGCATGCATCCCACTTTCATTTAGTTGTGACATACATATCATAGCATAATCTTGTATGTATTGCATTGCTATTCAGCATTCTTGTGAGTTCTAGATCACCATGACGTGCATTTGCATCATTCTCGTGGACATATCATAGCATTTCTATTATTTCCTTTTTCTTAATTTCATGGTGTGAGGTTCAATTTAGTTTGTATTGTAATAGTTGTGTAGACTCAATTTAGATTATATTTTGCTATGTTATTAGTAGTGCAGTTGAAGGGAAACCATGTCATCTTCATTTTATTTATTTGATTGGGCCTTTGTTGTGCAAATGTTAAGTTGTTTTTGTTTAGCCTTCTACATGCAAGTAATTCAAAGAAATGAGACCTGATATCATGAGGTCATCTCATATCATGGCATCATCCTATGTGGTGAACACATGGCATTTCATGACAAGGCATGCATGTTATGATTATTTGTTGAGGATCTTGGTTCATTGTTCTCGGTTAGTTCTCATGCATGCCATCAATCAAATTGTGGTGAAGAGGCATTGGAAAAAAGCATCTCATGACAGCATGGTCATGCCATGGCATGGTATATAAGGAGCCTTAGAGCATGTTCATCCTTTATGTTCCATTTCAATCTGATGAATATACTTTTGCACCAGGCGTAAAGGTAAGAGTTCAGAAAGATCTGCATTCTTTTGACTTCTAACAGAGACGGACTTGAAGAACTTGAAAGCCGTTGTTGTGATTAACTCTTTTGAACCATATCCTCTGCTGTAGCTGAAGTAAGAGTTCCTTTTGAATTTAACTTGCCGAGTGAAATGGATGTGGTGATTCATCGTTTGTTACTAACACCATGAAGGGAGATAGGTCAGGTAGTTTCTCGAGAAGCATAAGAATTAATGAGGATTTTCTTAAACATTTAAGTTCATAAAATAATAACGTAGAACTTTGACCTTTTTTTTTAATTTCCAAAAATTGTAAGACTAATGTGGGATACATTTTTCGTCAAGCTTTATTAGAATATCATTCTTTTTACTAGTATAGTTCAGACGTCTAACTATTTGACATATTAAATAGTAATTTCTTTGTGCGAGTTAACTTAAAATGAGCAAGTGTCATAATTTGGGAAAAAAAATTGTAAGTTTAATGACCGTCCATAATAATACTCCCATTTTTACCTTGGGATTCCATATACTATGGTGTTAGGAGTTGTAGATGACTTTGTAAATTCTTTTGTATATGTCTGTTTCTGTAGTTTGTTATTATAAGCCACTGTACTGGTGCCTCAGCCTTCAATGGCTATTATTTTTCCAGTAATCAAGCAACTCAAGAGCTATGGCCATCACAATATTGAGCGTCAGTGCTTGAAAGTATGATGTATACCCTCCTTGTGTACACCTTGGTAATTTTAAAATTTAGCAGTCTGTTTATCCTCTGCTCTCTAGCTCCATGACTTGCAGGGAGTTTTTTTTTGTCGGGGATAGTACAAATCTCATCGGAGTTGTGCAGTTGGCGGTGTAATAGAGTATGTGAATCTGGGGTTGAGCCCACCCCTTATATCTGCAATTAGTGACATTTCAAATTGCACCAGAGGCATGATCCTGGTTGTTTGATCTGAGTTGAATGATCTGTATTTGCCTCAGGCTCTTAATCTTCCCTGTGCATTTGGAGGATAGCAGAAACCCTGATTAGCATTGTCAATATGTTTACTTGGTGCGCTTAAAGGATTTGAGGTTTTATTTTCAATTTTTTTATTCCTTGGTTAAACCTCTCCTCTCTTTAGTCCTTTCTTGGCTATTTGAGGTGCCAAATTCTTTATGCAGTGTGTGAACTAAATAAGAAATAAAATCATTCCTACCTCTTTTGAACTTATTGTTCGGTGTCAGTTTCACAACATCAAAAGATGGTAATAAGATCCAGTGATAACTGGTCTTTTTTCTTTTTTTTTTGAAATTTCGTGACAGAAGATGTCAGGAGTAGGAGTTTTTGCATTAGCAAGTGCAACACAGCACATCATTCATACTTCACATATACATCATATATAGGGTCAAACAGTACCCTATTCATGAAACGTTAGAATGAGATATAGTGTTAGAATGAGATATAGTGTCTCATCTAACAACAACATCAAAGCCATAACATACATGCAAATTAAACTACCCTATCTCTTAGCAGTACTTCCTTCAAAGATCAAACTCACAATCCTCTCTACCAGCATTCTTGGTGGCAGAGACTTCCCTCTATGCACACACTCGTTTCTCTGTTTCCAAAGTGCCCACACGGTACACATAAACCATTGCATCCTAGTCTTTTCATCACAACTCCCCGCTATTGCTCGTCTGCTTCTTTCCTTCTCAATGGAAGAGATCCATATCTGTTGGACAGTTGATTTCCTCTTGCATAAATTAAAACCCAGTGATAACTGGTCGATCTTGCTTATGTTGAAACATCTATTGTCTTGTCTATTCGTGGCCAGGTGTATGTAATATGAAAGGGAACACGACCAACTTTCAAACCCAGTTAAGTAGAGAGCAACTGATATTTACACGTAGACATTCTTCCCTTTTAGCGAAAGACATTCATGGTATTATATACGTGCTGAAAATAAAATATCCAACCAAATCGGGCCAGTTATGCGATCCCATTGTCAACCACTCCTATCGGAAATAGGATTGGCCTATCCACTCTCATCAAATCCGTATTTGAGTTAGCTCAAACCTTTTTCTAAGAAAATATTGAGCCGAGTTGAATTGCAATTAATTTAGTAAAACTTACTGAATTATGTGTGCATTTTTTTTTTAATCTTTCTATTTCACCTTATCTAGTTTATCTACCGGATTGAATGCAAATTCAATTGATTTCAATAATTTACAAGTAGCGGCTAGTTCAGGACTCCATTTAGTTGCTGCTCGAATAATTTCATTATCTTCACAAGCAAGATCACGTTCTCCATTATGAGCTTGTACACACACTTTTAAAGACTTAAAGCCACCCTGAATGACAACTTAAATTTGAAGTAAAAGATTTAATTCACCTATACTCCACAACCAAACAATCAAACATAATCTTGATGCTATTAACGCGTGCGTAAGTCACCAGTCTTTAACTAAGGTTTTTGCCGGCCTGCTACAGGACTTCACATCGTAAGTATCCAACTGAAATTAATAAATAAATAAATAAAACAAAACAAACAAAAGAGAACCACCTTCCGACTGTTTGCCTGTCTCCTAAAAGTGTGTATGTGTGAGTTAAAACGGACGGTTTCAGATTGTGTGGATGATATTATGCAATTCAAAATTTCTTGTTATTCATGGCGAAGAAAAGCGAGCTAATTGGGACTCTCTTTACCGAATTCAAAGCCAATTATGCCATCCATATTTTTTCCCGACTTTTCCGACATCACTGCTCGGCTGCTAACTACGCGCTGGTTCTCTTACAATGCATACCTGCCAAATGGCAACGCGAGCTAATTTTTTTTTGAAGGTCAGTGGATTTAATACCTACTAACAATTTGACGATAAAAAATATATTATAATGAGTCAAGTGATTCTAATGTCTAAATTTACTTCTTTATCCTCACGAAATTCTCTAAATTACTCAAAATTAATCTAATCACTCTTAATCACCCTCTAAATTTTTATAACTACTTTTTAACTAGATCTACTCTTCAAGTCCTACTTATACACACTCATAATCACTCTAATACCTTAATCCCCATCTCATTCCATGACCGGATCCGTTCTTCCGACCGTTGTCGCGCTCCAACGATCGGAATCTACTCACTGTTGTGCTTTGATTAAAATGGACTCTATGCTTCAAGCTCCAATGATACTGCGCTCTCGGCTCCGGTCGGCACCGCTCGGCTCGCTTTTCTGAGAATGATGTATCGGAGATGAAACCTAGAAGTAGTGGAGAGAACGAACGGACGAATGTGGGGTGTTGGTGTTAGGGGTGGGAGGAGGGGGCTGGCGGCTCTAACGCGAGCTAATTGGGACAGAGAAAATCAGGTACAAAATTGCTAGACGCGTCATTTATTAGAAAGATGTGAAGTTGTGAACATTTCCACTGTATTATAACATATTTATAAATTTTTAATTTGTAATTTGTAATGAAAATTTAATAGTAGGTGATTGCATGATACTTCACACACACAAAACAAAAAATGTTTTTGTTCAGAGATATCTGTAATGACCTTGAGCAATAATACCGTTTGTACTTATCTCATGTGAAGTTGCACCTCTAGGCACATCTTAGTTAATAAACATGTTAGAAAAGAAACAAGAAAAATCTTCTATTGCTGATATTCACGACGAATGAACATGTTTATGATGCACAATAATAATTTTGTGACATGTAGTTGTCAACATAACATATTTTCGCCATAGCAGAAACACATGGGCTGAATAAGTTTCAGAAGGTTCAAATGTAGTTGTTCCTTCATTTTTAAATTTAAATGTTAAAATAAAATAATTAAATACAATCTATATTATTTTTTGTATACATATGTAAAAAATTACAACATTTTAACTTTATTTTAATCGATATCGAGAGCTTGTAAAAATATAATAGACATTGATTTATTAACTTATTAATTTCTAAAAAAAAACAATATGTGATAAATTATTATGTACATATTGGAAAATAATATAAATTACATCTGTCTTATTTCAACATTTGAGTTGTAGATTTTTGTTATTAAAAAATAAAAACAACACAAAAAATAAATATATTAAAAACCTCCTAGTTTAATTAAGCACCATCCAAATCCATGAAAGAATTGGTTGGACCCAAACATGTAATGATTCGATCACAAAATTGCACTTGGGAGTGTACTAAAACATACCCAAAAAGAAACATTGCGCAATCACCACACAATACACTTTGCACATGTGATTGTTCACTGCATTTTCTAACCCGAGAATCCAGTTTAAAAGTATATACAAGTATGGCGAAACAATTAATTTCACCCTCCATTGACTATTAGAGACTGAAGCGGCACTCTCGTTATCTCCACAACTGTGGAGTACTCAGTGCTCAATGGTTGTTTCCATGGTTCACCGTCCATTTGCATGAATGCGTTTTTCCACTGACCCCCTCTTATTTCTAATCGAATTGCAGTTGCCTTAGAAAATGAAAGAACAAAAGAAAAATCAAGAGAATGTCAAATAAGCTGAATTTATGAAAGGAAGACCCTTTTGAAGCTTTTACTTTTACATAGAAGTTGCTAAATTCTTGTAGCAGCTCCTTAGTTTTTGAAGGTTCATGCATGTAAGCCGGTAACAAGTACCCTGAACCAATCTTAATGCTAGGAATGGTATACAGTAAGTTCACAGGACTTTCTCTTGAGCAAAATCAAAAGTGCTTTGAATTCCAGTAATTGAGAAAAGAAGAGTACCTGAGCAATATGTTTTGCAGAGATAAGCTCCACCATGACTAATGAAGCGTGCCAACCTTGTTTTAGACCAAATATTTCTAGAAGACCATCATCTACATGAGCCTCGACAAAGCCTTTCTGTAACAGATCAGCAAATTTTCACTGACCTTAAAAGATTCGCATTGGAAGAATAATTGCATGCTCAAAAAACAACAGACTTTCTGCAAAGCAAAGAAATGCATAATTTATAAGACCTTCTCTAAGTATTCAGTTTTAAGATTTCCCCATGGATGCATTCCACTTCCATAGTTGTGAAGATTAAGAGCAACTATAGCCCTCACGCTGCATATAATAAGAATTTACGGTCAAATCAGCAATGCAACAAAACAGATGCAAGCAGAACACACAATTATGTTTTAAGAAAAAAAAGGATACTTGCCTAGTTGGTACAGGAATTTGCTCCCACTCATTGGAATTCATCTTCTTGATTGATACCTGAAGAATATTTTTAAGTCCCCTAAATGATAAATCACACGTTAGTAGCAGATACTTGCTTAGCAATTGATACTGAAAACTCTTTTGAAAAGAAATTTTATGATATTTGTATATATTACAAGAGTTTCTAGTCACAGCTGTCAGGTAGGACTAAAATTCAAAAGTTCTTTTACCAAATTCTATACATTTCAACAGATTTAACACCCAAAGAAAATAAAGAAAAAGATCACCTCAAGCTGGGATCACTGGTGCAAGGCGTAAAGAACCATCCTTGAGAGCAGGTATACCCTGCATAAATCAACTGTCAAAATATCAGCCTCATTAGTACTCATCATTAATCAACATATTAATGATCGCAAATTGCAGTAATTTGGAAGTGATTTGTGTAATTTGAGGCGAAATGGATAATTTGTGACACTTTTTTGGGTATTTTGGTGTATAACTTGGATAAAGAGAAAAGGGGACAGAGAATAAGTCTCAATTCAATTTATTCATTTAACATCATGTCTCAATAACAAAGATGGGATGAGCTTATATAGCCATCTCTTTCTACATTCTAGACATCCCCGACTACCTACATCCTTAATATCTATAACCTATGTACCTAATTATTCTAACACCATCCATTAGCTATCCACTACTCATCTCCCATTGATTCTAATTTCTATTAACCCTTAGGGCACTACATATAAGATCATCATTACTCAGGAAGGAAATATTTTGGTGGAAAACTGAATGGAAACTAGAAGGTTAAAAGGGTAAATTATTATCTTTAGGAGGCAGGATCACTTTATTGAATGTAATTCTTTCAGCTGCTCCTTTATATTGGTTATCTATATTTGAATACCAGCTAAACTAGATAAAAAAATTGATTAGCTTAGAAGAAGATTTTTATCATATGGGTGTAGTTTTGTGAAGAAGAATTAAGCATTAGTGCCGTGGAAAATTGTATGCTCTAGTAAACAGTAACGACTAGGAATAAAATATTTAGACCTGATGAATAAGGCATTGCTTGGTTAATGGTTATGGTCTTATGGAGGTTTTGTTTTAATAATGTAAAGGGATTATGGAAGGATATATTAATTTTAGATATCACAATAGAAGAAATACTAATTTTTTTTTTCCTTTTTAGCTAAGGGTATATAAGGAAAAGGTTACAGTAGTGGTAGGAATTAATAAAATTCTAGGAAATGGATCTACTATTCATTTTCAGACAGATAGATGGGCTGGTAAATGTATTTTGCAATCATATTTTCCTTTGTTATTTAGGATTACTACCAATCCACTTATTAATGTAGACAAAGTCTTATTGACAGATTCTATCAATTTACATTTTAGAAGGCAATTGGTGGCTAGTTTGAATGTGCAATACACTGCAGTACAATTATATCTAGCAAACTATCATTTGAATCCCTTGTGTACAAATTCTACCATCTCCAGATGGGACAGCAAAGGATCTTTAGTGTGCATTCTTGCTATGATTGGTTAGAATTTGAAATGGTAAATAGTAATTCATTTATGATTACTTGGCAGACCCATTTTAGAATTAAGCTTTATTTTTTGGTTGGTCCAAAGAAAAAGGGGATGGCAGGGTATTTCACACTGTATCTTTTGTCATGATAATGAGACACTGGACAATTTATTTGTTAATTGTCATCTTGCTTGGTGCATATGGAGTTGGATTGCAAATTATAACAATTTTGCTTTTGGTGTAATACTGTAGAATATCTATGCGAATTACAGAGGTTTATACTGCACTCCATTAAATGACAGTACCATAGTGGAATTAGTTAGAAGCGCAATTCTGTGGATAACATGAATGAAAGGAATAGATTAATTTTCAAGGGGGTAATTGTATAGCTATTAGAATTATGGGTGTGGTCGTCATATCTTTAGCATCATTTCGGTGTGCAAATCTAGAAACAACACATCGTTTTTAAAATTGCAGCTAATTCTACCCTGTAATGTTTCAGCAATGCTAATGCAGGAACATGGTGGAGAATTAGAGGAAGGAGAACTGGTAAAGAGGGGGCTCAAGGGGAGGCAGAGCTTGGGTATGGAAGGGGTTGAGGTCTGGCTAAGTTTTGCGATTAATGATGCAATTTAGAGTATATTTTGTGAGTGAGTCTATGGTACTATGCATAGTCCGGATTGGTCCGTAATACGGATCAATATTTTCGTTTTCCAAATCCTAACGGTCAATCCAAATCATTCAACATGATCCCCATATAAATATACTTGAAGACCGAATTTTATATTTTTTTTTAGAATTTTTTTACTATTTTTTAAGATAGGTAGAAAATCATTTGATCTGAAAATTCTGGACCATCCAAAAACAGTGATTTTCTACCTATCTTAAAAAATAGTAAAAAAATTCTAAAAATATCAAATTCGGTCTGCAAGTACATATTCATATGGGAATCATGTTGAACAGTTTAGATCGACCATTAGGATTTTCAAAATGAAAATATTGATCCGTATTACGAACCAATCCATGCTATGCATAGTACCATAGACTCACTCATATTTTGTTCATCTGAAGTGTGTTGATCTTTTGGATGTTTTTAGTTACTCAGGTTTTGGGTTCTTGATGTCATTAGTTGTTCTTGATGTCATTAGTTAGTGGGAGTTTCTAATGCTTCTTAGTTGAGTAGATTGCGTAATCTTTGTTCCTACGGGCATCGAGGTGTGGTACCACTTAAACTGATTGATTACTTCAAAGGAAATTGGTGGTATGACGACCTTTTTTCAAACAAAAAAAGAGAGAAGAAACTAATGCACCATATGTTTTATTGCCGAAATATGTACCTTGTTAGCTATTGGACCATATGCAAGGTATGGTTTCTCATCACGCAAATTGTGAAATCCATAAGCTATTCGTGCATCCATTCCTGATATTACAAAACAACAACACACATCATAATCTTAATCCAGATTTATTGACTCCGTTACACAACCAAATAGGAATAAAATAGTATTGAAAGGAGGAGAAAAAAAAAGAGGCATCATAATGCATAGCACCAATACTGATGTAGTTATAGAACACTCCATCAAAACAAAAGACTTTTTCTGGCACCTCCACTTCCATGTTTCCCTCCTGAAAACCTCAGATCAGTACTTCAAATGTGAGCAGATAAATTTGCAATATTAAATTGCTGTAAGAGTTTTGTGACTCTGGTTGGGTTTCATTTCTAGCCTACCCCAACTTATTTTGGACTAAAGGCTTGGTTGTTGTTGTTGTTTGTACTAAATTGCTGTAAGAATTCTACTACGAGACTTCCTAAGTCCTTAATAAAGACCAAATTTACTAATGCACCCAAAAAGCCCCAAAAAACTGAAAGAAGTGGCCCACAAAATAAAAAGTAAAACAGTCCCAGTATGTTGAGAAAAGGCTGTAATAAAACCTGATCAATAGGGAACTCTCCTAGTTCCTTTAGATTGTGTGGCAGATTCATCTCCCCTCCAGCTGGCATCACCACTGTAACTTTCCAACTGTGCTTTTATTTTCACCACAAGTAGAAACAAGAAAATAATTAAAAAGCATCTAAAAGTAGTTTGCTCGTTGAGATAAAAAAAAGGAAAATATTTTGAAATTAGTATGCACCCATACCATAACCTATTTTTATTTATTCAAAAACTGCCCGTCCTTCACTTATTTTTCCCCTTGATGAAGGGATTAAGGAAAAAGTCACTTTGTGAAATGTCTCAGCAGATAAATAGAGAAGCATACAGGGTATTCGGCCACTGGATTTTACTTGCAAGATGTTTTCTGATTTTGCCTAGGTATATATTATGAAATTATAGCAATAAATTTACCTATCAAGACGGCAAATTGGGCCAGTTACGACTTTGTAAATAGACCTTTTAACAGCTTGTCTCCACGCAAAGGAAACGAAGCACCCTGAGAAAATTCCATAAAAGTACTTTATTAAATTCCACACTTACAAATTTACCAACCTTCAGAACGTTAAGGAGTTATTATTAAAAACATCAGCAAACTATCATCATGTTTTCAGACGACTCTGCTATTTTCATTATCTTTGCATAATTCCATTTATGTATCGACATTATGTGCATCAAGAAAAAGAATTTTGTTAGGTTAGTAGGAAAATGGGATAACAAGAGGAAGAGAATGTAGTCAAAGGAGAGGAATATTATGAAGAGGAGAAAGAGATTCATATATTCCTGAGTCACTCCTGAACAAGTATAACAAGTGGGACTACTGTATTCGGGAAAATTAGAGATATTTCTATATTTCTTCTGGCACTCAGCGGTGCTTATTTTAGCTACAGTTGCTTTGCAAATGTAAAAGTCAAGGGTTGTTTTACAAAGACTTGTAATTTCTGAGTGCATTTTGGAATGTTCTAAAAATTAGTAAACCAGAAAAGAGAGTTACCCAACCGAAACTTCTAGAGAGATCATTTCCTGTACCAAGAGGGATGATGCCAATTGGAGGCACTGGTTCTCGATCTTGCAACTTTAATTCCCCTAAACACCCCAATAACCAACCTACTGTACCATCACCACCAGCAACCTAAAAGGAAAAATCAATGCTATCAGTTTGAAATAAAATTAAGATTTTGCATCAGTATGACTCGGTACTACCAAAAATCAAACAGTTATTTTACCTTGTACAGGTATACTGGAACATTCTGTAGTGTATAAAAATGGGTTCAAGTTTGTTGCACTATGCACCAGACAGTAAACTCTACGAATCCCCTTGTACCAAGAACTACAGAAAATGTGAAATCTTGAAAGATTATTTGGTAATTCCTTTACGTGACATAAACTGGGCTGCGTGCCAAAGGTAATTCTGACCCTCAATATAGGAGATTTCACCCTTCTACGCGAACTAGAATCTCACTTGAATTCACATACCATAATTCTCAATTTTCACGGGTTGCTCTTGCGCAGAAATCTCCTGATTTGGCCAGCAATTCCAGACAAGCCAAACCATACTGCACAAAGTCTGATGGCTTCACAAGAGAGAGATCAAGCACCTACACTTACTCAATTAAGATCTTATTATCAGAAGAATGTCGATTTTAGCCAATTTAAAGAATGTCATTTTCATCTCTTTTAAGTCGAGGTTTAAATGTTGAAGGACAGATATCATGGTAACATGACCCTACAATATTTCACAGTATTCTTAAACTTGTTTACTGAACCACTCACTATATATAGCATTATCACAAGACTGTTGACTCCAGACAATTTAATGATCCTATATTTCTCAATTTCACTAGAAGTAGTCGAGCTACCTTCGCAGCATTCAAGTAAGTTGGGAAGTCATAGGCAAAACTTAAAGTATTTTGGACATTTCAAAATGTTGTTGTTACAAGTGGTATAGCTTTTCTGAAAGGAAAATTCTAAATCAAACCTGTGCTTCACCAATGAGCTCTTGTAACCTTCCCTTCAAAATGGGACCGTGGCGGCCTCCACTCTTGCAATTCACAAAGACCACCAATGGGTTCTCTGGGGGCTCCTCCTCCTCCTTAGCCACGTGATCCCTAGGTTCTGCCATAATAGAAGTAGACCCTTTCATCTGCATTGCCTCTAGCATGGCGGTGCAGAGCCGGTGTGGTATCTTTACCCGTCGGCGAAGGTCTGCCTTGTTGATCCCACCAATGCCAATACCGCATTGGCTCAAGGAGTCGATCAAGGACATGCGAGACGGAGTACCCGGTGTACCAGTCGTAAAGACACCTAAGGTCAGGGCCTCTTTCTCGTGCGCTATATCGGTTCTGGAAATTGACATGTTGCACCTCTGGCACCTCAATTTTTCGATCAATGAAGAACTGTATTTGGATTCAGACAGAACCTTATAATATTATCCAACTTGTGATCGACAGATATCGACGTTGAATTCAAGTAGGATCCCTCTCACTGTATCTAGAGAGGGAGAAACGACAAAAGAAAAGGAGTATCAAGAGATCAGAAAGAAATTAATCGTTCTCTACGGAAGGAAGAAATGCATAGTCTGTTTGAGTTCCTGAATTACAATTACTGATGTACCGACAACATTTTATTCTCGATATGCGCGGGTGGATAATTGTTTTTTGCTTTTCTTAATTGAAAAAAAAAAAAAGAGATAACTACGGATAAAGAAACGAAATCAGTGAAATTTGGGAACGAAATGGCAAAGCGGGGATCCACATGTGCTGGAAGTGGAAGTCCGCCTGTTTCCAGGTTCATTTTCCTTTATCTCCATTTTATGAAACCGGATAAATCCAGTCAATGTAGATGCGTTGTTTAGCCGATCTCTCCGGCTATTTATTCAATTGAGAGGATTGAGAAAATCTACCGAAGCTGTGAGGGGCCAGGCTGGACAAATATAACCGAAGCTGTCGGATCCATTCCAGTAGAAACCCGAACCATTTAGGAAGCATATAGCTGTTGACCATTTTTTTTGTATTTAGTTCCATTTTTAATGTATCGTGGTTTTTTTTTTTTCATTGTACTTGACTGCCTGCCAATTTCTTTTATCTATAGCATTTAAGAAAAAAAAATTCATAGCATCGAATTGAAAAAAATCT
This sequence comes from Carex parvula, assembly GCA_025461045.1. Lineage (NCBI taxonomy): Eukaryota > Viridiplantae > Streptophyta > Magnoliopsida > Poales > Cyperaceae > Carex > Carex parvula. The sequence goes on along the minus strand of JAJGRW010004841.1, from coordinate 4,976 downwards.
CAAAATGCAGCACAAACACAAGAAATGCAAGCAAATGCTGCTTTTACTCCGAAAAAACACAAGTACATGATGTGTTTATCACCGAGTAAACGCAAGTACGCAACTCCAGGATGCATTTCTCTATCTGAAAAGGAAAATGTAACAAAGACGTTATGGTCCGTAACATTTTATTTTCTATTAATAAAAATTTCGTTTATCTGTTGGCTGAAGTACGGAGAGCAGTATCTAGGGATGCAAATGGATCGGATACGGATTGGATGGTGGTAAAACCATATTGTATCAGTTTTTATTAATAGAAGAACGATTTGGCAGAATTTCGAAAAATGTAACAAAGACGTTATGGTCCGTAACATTTATGGGACGTTATGGACCATAACGGCCAGATTAAGAACGCAGCTTAACCACCAAAAAGGAAAATCACGGGCCGTTACGGTCCAGAACTGCCAGAGAGGCGAACGAAAAAAAAAATAAATGCTGGCCATTCGGAACCATGACAGCCAGGCATAGAAAAGAAAAAAAAAATTCCAGGCCGTTCGAAACCATGACGGCCAGCTTTTATTTTTGAAACGCGAAGTAGTCTCTCAGCCATTGGTTCAAACATTAATAAATCTTTACAATACTTCTACACTTCTACAAGATTTTCTGCGGCACAATAAAAAAAGTCATATTGACAGCAAAGCTTCTTCAACAGTGGTAAAAATCAATCAAATGATTAATATTGTCACAAATATTCAAGAATTAATTGGTCGTCCGTTTGAGAAATTAATACTTCAATTTTTATCAAAACTTGATTAATGACTATATGATTTTCAAATTACGTCAAATTCCACCAAATTTAATAAAATAAATTATCTAAATTTTTTTTTATCGCAATAATCATGTTATTAAGTTTTGAAATTCGTCAGATAAAAATGATCATCAATATATTCTTTCATTAATTTACGAAGGAAGAGATACCGCAGGAAAAATCAAGCTTGTATGCCACAGAAAATCAGAACCGTAGAAGTATTGTAATATTTATTAATGTTTGAACCAATGGCAATGGCTAAGAGAGAAAGGTACTTCGCGTTTCAAATATAAAACCTGGCCGTCATGGTTCCGAACGGCCTGGAATTAATTTTTTTTTCTTTTCTACGCCTAGCCGTCATGGTTCTGAACGGCCAGCATTTATTTATTTTTTTCATTCGCCTCTCTGGCCATTCTGGACCATAACTACCCGTGATTTTCCTTTTCGGTGGTTAAGCTGCGTTCTTAATCTGGCCGTTATGGTCCATAACGTCCCATGGACGTTACAGACCATAACATCTTTGTTATATTTCAAAATTATGTCAAATCATTCTTCAATGTCAATATTAATTTATTTTATTTTCTATTAATAAAAATTCATCTTTGTTATATTTCAAAATTATGTCAAATCATTCTTCAATGTCAATATTAATTTATTTTATTTTCTATTAATAAAAATTTCGGACAGGTAAAAGGGTAGGACTGTAGGAGCTTGTGCATATTTTTGTTATTTTTCCCGAAATGTTGAGACTTGAAAGCATGTCATCCTATTAAATTGAGCTTGAATACTCTCGAGTGACTAAGGAACCCCACAGGCATCTCAACCAAAAACCATGTTTTATAAATCATAATTGTTGTGAATATATTTCGAGTTCCTTCTATCAAGGAAATCCTTTTCTATAAACAGAACCTCTGGAAAGATAATGCCATGTTTACTGGACAAACCATTAAGCATAAACAGCTGATGACATCATGTATATTTGTAGCTCTTCGCATAACAGAAGAGTACAATCACCAAACCACTATCCAGAAATGTGAAATGACCAAATTAAACTCAAAGGAGTAAAAATGTACACAGCCAAATATTCAAGTAGCTGTTCAATAAAAAGTCAAATTGCTTATTCTCAGATGCCTGTAGAACATAACAGAAGTATTTTGGCAGACATTCGCCATCTCAAACTACCAAGCATCGTCACAATGTAAACAAGAAAAAAATAGCACTGGATTAAAGAACGTCGGGTTCTCTGTCAAGCTCTCTCAGCATCAGGACTATCTGATCGAATAGCTACATGAAGAGAAAAATCAGTAATTAGAATCAAGCAAATTATATCAACTCCAGAATTAGTATTGCACTGAGTAAAATATACAATTCAACAAATAGTTAGAAACTTGGGCCCCTTTTTACGAGTTACTGGCGGCTAACCAGTTCTGCCTTGAAAATTTGTTCATTTGCATTGTATTTACTACCTTAGTGACTCAAAAAGGGTGAAGATAGCAAATAGGTTGCATAATAAGTCAGAAATACCTGACCAGCTGATAAAACCAAATTGAACAAAATGATTGAGAAATAACAGGGCCGCACTGATCTAAAACTCTAAGACTGTGCTCCACAACACCAGCACGGAAAGGAAGAGGAAGGAAGAGAAAGGAAGGCGCGCTGCTCCGTTCCCGTCGCTACAGTGAAATCTACACCCCGATTTGGGGGATACGAATTTGGGAAGTTTGTGAAGGGCGTTCCCCTCGCTACAGTATGTGTGTTCCTTCCTTTCCCTCTCCGATTACCCTCTTCTGGAGCGTGGGCAGCCCGGGCGTGCTGGCTGTTCCCCTTCCTTCTCATTCGTTCCCTTTAATGAAGGATTTTTTCCCCTCTCTGGAGCACAGTCTAAGTCACATCAAATCAAATCAAGGAATAATACCACTAAGACAAAGTCGAGATTAGACTTCACAGATAACTTGATCAGAGGAAATATTCACCTAATAATGTATACATCTTCAGCTAATCTAAACTTTACTTTCCGCCAGACCACGAGATAAATCATATTATTGACAGGTCCTATCAAAGATGGCTCTAATCTACAAATCGCACAGATCTGGAAAGATCGACTAAATATAAAAACCGATCAACAACAAAAATCATCAGGAGACAGAGAAAAAGAGAGAAAAGATCGTACTAGGCTTCTCGGGCTTTCCACCAGCCCACTTGGAGACGGAGAAGTGAACCTTCTCGCGCGAAAGAGCATCGGTCTTGTGGGGCTCCTTGAGGCAGGAGCGCACCAGCGAGGCGCAGATGTTGGAGTAGGTTATGTAAGTCATACCTGCAGCACGCCAGAATGGCGCCGCTGCGCTCGAAGCCGCCGAAGCCATCTCTCTCTCTCTCTTTCTTTCTCTGTATCTCACGTCAATCGCCTCTCCCTCTCTGTTTCCCTCTCGCTCGGTCGCACAGAAAAAACCTTCTAGGTCTCGTCTGGATTAAAAATTGAGAAATGGGTTCGTTTGGGCTTTTATTAGGTTGTCGAATTGGAATAGGTGGTCTGGGTCATGGACCGTAGTAAGTTGGGTTTGTGCGGGCTTCAATTTGGACTTAAGCTTCACTGTTTCATGAATCAGATTATAATTAAAAAACAGCCCTTCTTTTCCATTTTTAGGTCTTATTATTTATTTATTTTTGGGAGAACATAGATTTTACGTGGAATTAGAGTACTTTTTGACTTTGTCACAGAAAGAAAAATGCATATATTGAAAAGAATTAAAATATTAGCATAAAAACAAAAAATATAAAAAAAATTGCATAGGTAAATTTTATCCAATTAAATACTTTTTTTTAAATATTACAAATATGTCAAATAAAAATTAACACAATATGAGAGACATGAGAGGAAGAGAAGCTTGAGAACTAGGGGTGTCAATGGTACCCTTTTATCCGTTGACCCGACCCGTATCGTATTCAATAAGACAGGTACGGGTAAAAAAAAATCGTAAAGTTATTTGGTACGGGTATGGGTAAAGATTTTTTTTCGTTATCTAAACGAGTAAAGGTATGGGTAAAGCCTATTCCGTATCCGTTATCCGATCGAGTAATTATAAAAAAAAAAATATATGTATATATTAATGAGCAATGGATATTAATCTTCAACTATTTTTGATAGTTGTGTTACGCTTAATTAACTATTAAAATACGTAAATAAATTTCAGCAAATCACAATAAAGTTTCGACCTTTAAAACACATATATATATATATTTATGAAATGAATGTGATATATGTATTATTTTGTAAATAATAATTTTTTTTATATAATAGCATTATCCGTTATTTACCCGCTACCGTTTCGTTATCTGACAACCATAACGGATAAGGGTACGGGTAAGATAATTCGTAGCGTGTAAGGATAGAGTACGGGTAAGGACAGTTTGTAACGGATACGGATATGAAAATGTTTCTACCCACTCTTACCGTACCGTTGACACCCCTATTGAGAACGCATGAACACTCCGATCGCGATAAATGAGAAGAAAGAAATAAAATTGTATTGATGACCAGGACAATGATGATGTGAGTTTCAAATTTAATCTTCTTATATTTATAATTTGATTTGACAAAAGAAAAAACTGAAAGACCTTATAATGAGTTTTGTGCACTATATAAGTTTGTGTAAATGTTTAATCTCTGAACTATATTCGTATTATTTATATCTGATTCATATACTGTTTAATAATACCCAATATGTATTTGTATAAGAAATTAAGAATCTATCTGTATACTGTGCACTTCTTGCAAAGATATCCAAATTATTGAAGGTGCATGACGTAAAATGTACCCTCAAATAGCCTCAATATTTGAATCCAGCTCGAAAAAGCAGCGCACAGCGCACTCCCCGATCTATCAAAACCCTCTCGTTCATTCCCAAATCCAACCCCGTCATGGATGAATCCAAGTTGCGCAGGTATTAGATTGAATCGAACCGTCTTCACTTTCATTTATCTATTATACTCCAATTGCTAGTCGTAGATCTGTAACCTCTTCATCACTAAGACTGATCAGAAAGGGAAAAAATCTGAATATCTACATAATTTTTATTCTTAGTTCGTAAATTTGAATCATCCAGCTTTTACCAGTTAATTTTTTGTTAAGGTGCTCAAGTAACCAAAATTTGCCTTGTTATTAATTGTGCAATACCTCAACATGTATGTT
>JAJGRW010004840.1:0-33749 GCA_025461045.1 Carex parvula | reverse complement strand
AAATTGAATCCCAACTCAAACAAGTAACAAGGGAGCAAGAGCCTTTAATGGTAGTTCGGGTTGAACCCGCTAGGGATTCTATATGACAAAAACGAAATACCAAATATTCATAAATTTCAAAATTTAATATAATATATGTTCATGGCGTTCTTAGTCTACATATTAATTGTAAAGATATTTGTTTTTTGCCATGTACACTAATTAATGTTGTAGTTAAGGTTTTATAAGGTAGATATAGGGCTGCTAATGAGCCGAGCCGGCTCACGAATCCACGAGTTGAACAGCTCAATAATTAATATCGGTCGGGTCCTGAACTGAAAAAGCTCGGACTCGACTCGACTCAAAATTTTCATATTAACCGAGCCGGAATGCATTTGTCTGAGTTTGAAACTCAGCCATATACATTCATAATTTTAATTCTTAGTTTCTATGTTATGCATTTGTGAAGAATTCAGTAAAAATTATAGCAGATGCTGGACTCGGGATGGCAATGTTTAGCTTAGGTTTATATTCTAATATTTTTCTTTATAAAAATTGCCTAGGTGAACCATTCAAAGTTCAACATGGCACATTTCAAGGATTAACATGCCATCATGATTCATGCATGCATCCCATTAGAATTGCTTAGCATTACCCTTCCTAACAAGGGTTAAAATATTATGGGTATTCTTTAGGGAATTAAGCCTGAGAAAGTTATAATCCACCGGTTCAAAATCCAAGTACCTTACCTGGAATTTTGACCGCAGCACTGCCGTCTGCGGTGGCATGATAGTCAATCATTTCCTTATCTAATTATGGCTGAGTTTGAAAAAAAATAGCTGTTGCATTTTGTGAAAAAGCCCAATATGGTTTGAGCCGGCTCGCGATTTACATGAGCCGAGTCGAGTCGAGTTTTTTCTTTTAAAATCGAACCGAGTCTGAGCCGGGCCGTTATGCTTCTCTCATTGAGTCCGAGCCGAGTCTGAGCCGAGTCAAGCTCATTAGCAGCCCTAGGTAGATAGGCCTTTTATATGACAAAATCACCGAACACAAATATTACAAGGTACTTCGACCAAATTAAATGAAATGTAAATATGCTTAAATAAAACCGTAGCGGGTAAATAAAACCATGACATTGTTATGTCCAAAAATAGTACAAAGAAAAGAAATAAAATCGTACCATAATTTGAGAAAACTTTCAATAGTAGAGTAGCTTGACAACGTACTTTCAAATGAATTTAAAAATGAAAATATCTAAAAAGGTTTTGACCTTCATAAGCAATTTGTGTATTATTAATTTGGTATTTCATTTAATATCACTAAACGTAGACCATCACAAGTTTTACTCCCGGCCGGCCGTTTGATGAACGATAAATTGCAGAAAATTAAATTTATCATTTTCATGAGCGTAGACGTGTAGTACAAATATAGAACAGAACATGGAGTAGAACTAGGGTGCTCCTAAGCTCACCAAGCCCTTCGTGAGCGCGACTCTAAAACCTATCAAATTGACTTCAAACGACATTTTCAAACTGTTAGATGTTCAATCTATATTAAAATGTGCTTGGAGACCAAATTCTATATTTTTTGAAATTTTTTTACTATTTATTAAGATGGTTTGAAAATCGCTGTTTTTATTAAAATTCTGCACCATTGGAAAACAGCGATTTTCAAACCATCTTAATAAATAGTAAAAAAATTCCAAAAAATATAAAATTTGGTCTCCAAGCACATTTTAATATAGATTGAACATCTAACGGTTTGAAAATGTCGTTTGAAGTCAATTTGATAGATTTTAGAGTCGCGCTCACGGAAGGACTTGGTGAGCTTAGGAGCACCCTAGTTCTACTCCAGAACATGCATGTTTTAAAAATCACATTTGAAAACTACAACTTATTTTTACTAGACAGCTGATATACAAATGAAATCCCGCTATCGATACCACCAATACCACAATCATTTGACCAGTCAACTTCACTCCTGCGCAATTAATCTTTATAGATACACAAACAGGTGCAGCCCACTCCTCCAATTTCAAACATTTTTTATCCTTAATAATAATTTGGCAAAGCATGTCGGTTGGACGTCACAGAAAGACATTCTTCATACTGCATGCCTTAATAATTTAAAATTATCAAACACATCTGTATTAAATATAATTGAACCATGAATTCAAAAGTCAAAATCAAGAAGGAATTAATATATCAAATTACAAACCTATTATTATTATCAAATTTGATAGCATTTATATGTAAACCTAGCGTTTTTATCATGAATGAAAATATTTCTCATCGGAAGTCACAAAATCGATTTAAATGGTCAAGGGAGACAGAAAAGTACAAAAATATCAATTTTAACTTTTAAGGTTATGAGAGTCAGAAAAAAAATACAGAATCGATTTGACCACAGACACACAAAAAAGGAGGAGAGAGAAAAGGCTTTGCTAGCGGGATTTTTTTTTAAAAAAACGTAATTAAAATAATTAATTTAAAGAAACAACATGATTACTGTTTTTTTTACAAAAATCATAAAAACCGAAATGGCAATTCGGTTTAGGCGTTTTTTTTTTTCTCTAAACCGAATTGCCAATTCAATTTAGGCTTTTTTCACAGCGTTTCCGCTATAATGCCACAAAAAATCCGAAAGTGAGCAAACCGAATTGCCAATTCGGTTTAGGGGTTTTTTTAGCTTAAACCGAATTGGCATTTCGGTTTAGGCTTTTTTTTTTTAGACACTAAGAACAGCAAAATAAAGAAATCTAAGACTGAAAATTTAATTTTTTGTTTAAGTTATTTGATAGATTACTTCTTTTGATATATAATTAATTTTTTTATACTAAAATACGCTAAATTATTTGAAATTATGTTGAATTATACTATATTAAGTTAAATTACACTAAATTATTACATTACATTACGCTAAAATATAAATTACGCTAAATTACATATGAATAGGAACGATATCTTCACTGAAAAAGCCAAAAACGACAGCAAAACTTCAAATGGTCATAAAACGGAGCTCGAGTGTCCGATTTCAGCAAATGACCACTTTTCGGAATCACCAAATTCATAATCACCAAAAAACAAAGGGAAGAGCCTCAAAACTTGAGTTGAAGTTTCCGATTAGGATTTTCATTTCTAGTATTAAATCTAAGTAGCTCAGTAAATTAGTTACATAATGAACTTGTAGAATACCAATTTTTAATATTTTTTAAATTTTGTTACTATTTTTTATTATTCATGAAAGATCACAAAATCAGTCTACTTTAGCGTAATTTTGTGTAATTAGCAGAGTTATTGTAATTTAGCGTAATTTAGTGTAATTCAACATAATTTATTGCAATATAGTGTAATTCAACATAATTTCAAGTAATTTAGCGTATTTTAGTATAAATATGCTAATTATAAATCAAAAGAAGTAATCTAACAAATAATTTAAAAAAAAATTTAAATTTTCAGTGTTAGATTTCTTTATTTTGCTGTTCTTAGTGTCTAAAAAAAAAAAAAAAACTAAACCGAAATGCCAATTCGGTTTAGGCTAAAAAAGACCCTAAACCGATTGGCAATTCGGTTTAGGGAGAGTTACACGCAAGGCCACACAGTTGGATGTGGGGAATTGTGAAAAAAGCCTAAAACCAAATTGGCAATTCGGTTTAGAGAAAAAAAATGCCTAAATCGAATTGCCATTTGGTTTTTATGGTTTTTGTAAAAAAAAAACAGTAATCATGTTGTTTCTTTAAAATTAATTATTTTAATTACGTTTTATAAAAAAAATCCTTGCTAGCGCCTCCTGTAGGGCTTCAATTACCCTTTTTTTATTAATAAGAAAAACAAAAAAATATCAATAATGAGGAACAGTTTCGTCAAATTTTAAAAATAGGAAAAACATTATGATTTGTAACGTCTAGGATACTGTAACTGGATGTTATAAACCATAACTAATTTGATCGCTAATCTTTAATTAACAACAAATATTGTAGCTGGAGGTTATGGTTTATAACGTCCAGCTAGTATTTTTTTTTCAAAAAAAACACAAACTGAAGCAAGCAAAAAAAAAAAAAAAATGTAGCTAGACGTTATGGTCCATAACGTCAGATACAGTGTTTTTTGTTAGTTAGAGATCATTAGCGATCAGATTAACTGGACGTTATCGATCATAACGTCTTGCTACAGTGCCCTAGACGTTACAAACCATAACGTTTTTCTCTTTTTCAAAATCCAACAAAACTATTCTTCATTGTTGATATCTGTTTTTTGTTTTTTCTATAATAAAAACAAACGGCTTCAATTACGCATGGCCAGAAAAAACTTTGCGTGGGAAAAATCTTTGCATGGGTAAAATGAAAAGCTCAAGTTACAGAGTATGTACTTTTGTAGCCTGTAGGGCTTCAATTAGCATAGTATCATGCCTATTTTTTTGTTATTTATATTTTCTACATATCAACATCATTGAATATATTATTCACTGTAATAATTAATATTTATTTTTGCAAACTCATTTATAGAAACTTAATTTGCCGCGAGATTGTGGTTTCCTGAATGTGCCATGATTGAGATTTCATTTCTCAAATTAATATAACATGCAATTTATATCAAATTTCACAAATAGAAAGTTGGCACGTCAGACAATGATTAGGTGTGGATCATGCGGCCATAACATTGTGTGTGGTGATATTAAGATAAATGAGCAAAATGAGCATAGAAGTCTTTCTTGACTTGTTTATGAAAAAAAAAAAAAAATTTCAGTTTTACTTTGTATATGTTTTACTAGTATGTGTAAATTTTACAGCCATATCAATAATAATGTGTTGTTGTTTTTTTTTGTAAATTTTGTATATTAATTAAAAAAATTAGTATGTTTCTGTTTCTCTAAATGTGCACACATACTTGATGTAAGTAAATTATTCGGATATCATAATTCAAAAAATATTTGCTAGTAGATATAGAATCACCTAACAATTTTAAAATGAAAAAAATGTCAAACGCAGCCATCCAATCATAATCAGACGGTGTGAATCAAATAATAACTCGCTTGTTCTTACTCTTTTTTTTATAAAAATGGAAATAGAAAGTAATAAAATGCACGCATGCAGCTTTCCTAACTGGCGCATAGCAATTAGAAAGATATCTAATTTCTACTTCCCTAATAGTGAAAATTCAGTCCAATCAAGGTAAGGTAAATGAGAGAATGTCGTTGGCATACAACTAGCCTTCATCTGTCCGTCCGATCTAAATTCAACATCCCATGAAAGATATATGCACTCCGTCCAACCGAAGCCTGTACTCTTTCAATTAGAGAGTATCCGACACATAAATATTCTTTAAACAGCACCAAGCGGTTCCACTGTCCCAGCCTCCCAGGTCAATTATAAATTATTCCCCCACGATATTTAACTTACACACAAATTAGACTGACATATCCGACCCCACTTGTCAGTCAAGTGGTATTAACAGCGCTTTGATCGATCGACAAATGGCAAACACCTCGCGAATGAGCGTCTCCTCGCTCGAGTCGTCGCCGCCGGAGCATATCCACCGGAGGATCCAGCGCAGAGGCACCGCGTCTGCCTCCACCTCCCACATCAGCCAGACGCCTTGTGGCCGCTCTGGGGAATATGCACCTTTCTTCCGACTCCCGCTTGGCAAAAACCTCGCGAATGAGCCTCTCTCCTCGCTCGAGCCGTCGCTGCCGGAGCATATCCACTGGAGGATCCAGCGCAGAGGCACCGCGTTTGCCTCCGCCTCGGCCTCCCCTCAGTCCGTCGTCAGATCAGCCAGATGCCTTGCGGCCGCTCTGGGGAATATGCACCTTGCTTCCGACTTGCACTTGCAGGTGTGTTGTCAATTGATGAAAGTTTTAAATCTTCCCTATATTCACGGTTTGGTTTGCAATCAACGCTATGAGATGCATTAACTATGTTTGTCAATTGATGAAAGCTGAATTAGACTCCTAATTGGAATTTCAATTAGAGGGTTTCTAATTTAACAACTCTCATATTAATATCTACTTCTCAAAATAGGGTATATTTTTTAATTATGTCTAGTATTTTTTTAATTTAGTATGAATAAATTAATTAATTAATGATTAATAAATAATAAAATTGTTGGTGTGAGATTATGTTGAGCAGCAGTGTTGATAAGCATTAAAGGATTTCACTGCAATATTCTCACATTTAAGTATGTTTTTTCATCAATGGTATGAATAGATAAAGGCTTCACTTCACCATTATGTTAATATATAATTGTGAATTCCTTTTACAATTTGTTATTTTTTTATTATTTTTTTTAGCCGGCCAATATCCTTGAGGAAGGAAAATTAATTGTCTCTGATCTGTTTAACAACAATCCGAGTGGAATGACGGGACCCCACTCATAATAGCGCCCCATTCTGTCATGCCAATCTGGCAATTTGAATTTTGGACCTGGTTACCTAGGTTTGTTTCCTTTGCATTATTTTAATTTTTTATTTAAGCTTCTCTTCTTAATCTTCCGTTATTGCTTTCTAATCTCTGTATCTTTCTTTGTTGCTTGGCCCGAAAGAATTTAAGGACGATTTGGAAGATTAAATACGTAATGTTACCTAGTGTTTCTTGTGTATGGTATAGAACACACCTGAATGTTTCAGAAATATCATGCGTCTGTGCATCACCTTTGATAACATGGCAAATATCACTTACCCTTCTTAATTTCTAAGAGTATAATACAAGTTACATGTATCTGTGCAGTTTCACCACAATTTGTACGATGGCAAGCCCGAACAGAGAGAAACAATAAGAGAGATATTTTGGTGATGGCAAGTTCAATGTTTTGCTGACCCCTGTGACCTGACCCCCTATGACCTGATGATAACGGACAAGAAGTTTTTAAGCAACTTTTCCTAGTATTATCTGATCATTGATCAGGGTCAGCGGCAAGTGTCGAACCAGCTATGTACTCGTATAGACACCACAAAGAAAGCCTATGATTATAAATGTTCTTTTTTTGTTCAGAATTTGATTTAAATTAAAGAAAACAATTTTAAATTTAGTTTTGGATTTTTTTTAAATTTTTCTATCCTGTCTATGTTGTTTCAAGAAAAACACAATGGAAGATTTTATGACCCATTTTGCTTATTATACCTTTGCACTTGCTTCTGCATGCTATGTATTGCTGTTAGATTAGGTTTACTACAAGCAAAGCTAAATTGTGTCAGAATTTGATTTTAATTAAAGAAAACAATTTTTAATTTACTTTTGGATTTTTTAAAGTTTTTCTATCTTGTCTATGTTGTTTCAAGAAAAACACAATTGAAGATTTTAGGATCCATTATTGCTTATTACACCCTTGCACTTGCTTCTGCATGCTATGTATTACTGTTAGATTAGATTTACTGCAAGCAAGCTAAATTGTTTGGTCTAAACTAGTTAATTAAAAAATGAAAATATCTAAAAGGTTTTGACCTTTATAAGCAATTTGTATATTATTAATTTGGTATTTCATTTAATATCACTAAACGTAGACCATTACAAGTTTTAATCCCGGCGCCGGCCGTTTGATGAACGATAATATTGCAGAAATCAAAATTTATCATTTTTTCATGAGCGTAGACGTGTAGTACAAATATAGTACAGAACATGCATGTTTTAAAAATCACATTTGAAAACTACAACTTATTTTTGTACTAGAGAGAGCTGATATACAAATGAAATCCCAATATCGACTACCACCAATACCACTATCATTTGACCATTTTTTATCCTTAATAATTTGGCAAAGCTGTCAGGTGGACGTCACAGAAAACATTCTATGATACCTCATGCCTTAATAATTTAAAAAATATCAAAACACATCTGTATTGAATATAATGTTTTTTTGCAGCGAGTAAGAATTACACATTTTGTTAATGTAAATATTTTCTTAACTAAATTTACAATAATGTTATTATTAATCAAACACTAAAAAAAAAAAAAATTGGGACCGAAATGACATTTTCGGTCCGGAGTCTTTTTCGGATTTCTGTGGCCGCCTTTTTGAAAATTTGTGAAACCAATACGGACCGAAATTCATTTCGGTCCGGAAAAAAAGGGAATGACCGAAAGGACATTTTGGTTCTTAGGTTTTTATAAACCACAAAGTAATTATTGTTCCTAAAATTATATTTTAATTATGGTTTATAAAAAAAATGCCCTGTAGGGCTTCAATTAACGAGTAATAACACCATGCGTACTTTTCTTGTTATTATATTTCTATATAAGTACATATCAAACATTATCGAAATATATTATTCACTGTAATAATTAATATTTATTTTTGCAAACTCATTTATAGAACTTAATTTGGCGCTGAGATTGTGTTTCCTGATGTGCCATGATTCGAGATTTCGTTTCTCAGATTAAATATAACATGCAATTTTATCAAATTTCACAAGTAGAAAGTTTGGCACGTGAGACAATAATTAGGTGTGGATCATGCGGCCATGGTAATATTAATATAAATGAGCAAAATGAGCATTGAACGTCTTTCTTGATTTGTTTATGAAAAAGAAAAAAATCAGTTTTACTTTGTATATGTTTTACTAGTATGTGTAAATTTTACAGCCATGCATATCAATAATAATGTGTTGTTGTTTTTTTTTGTAAATTTTGTATATTAATTAAAAAAATAGCTATGTTTCTCTGTTTCTCTTAATGTGCCACATACTAGATGTAAGTAAATTATTCGGATATCATAATTCAAAATATATAATCACCTAACAATTGTAAAATAAAAAAATGTCAAACGCAGCCATCCAATCATAATCAGACTGTGTGAATCAAATAATAACTCGCTTGTTTATTTTTTTTCATAAAAATGGAAATAGAAAGTAATAAAATGCACGCATGCAGCTTTCTTAAACTGGAGCATAGAAATTAGAAAGATATCTAATTTCCACTTCCCTAATAATGAAAATTCAGTCCAATCAAGGTAAGGTAAGACAAATGAGAGAATGTCGTTCGCATACAACTAGCCTTCATTTGTCCGTCCGATCTAAATTCAACATCCCATGCAAGACATCTGCTCTCCGTCCATCCGAAGCCAGTACTCCCTCAATTGAAGAGTATCCGACACATAAATATTCTTTAAACAGCACCAAGCGGTCCCATTGTCCCAGCCTCCCAGGTCAATTATAAATTATTCCCCCACGAAATTTAACTTACACACTAATTAGACTGACATATCCGACCCCGCTTGTCAGTAAGTGGTATAAATAGCGCTGTGTTTGGAATTACTCGTTCATAATTCACCCGCTCTCTCTCGAGATCGATCGACAAATGGCAAACACCTCGCGAATGAGCGTCTCCTCGCTCGAGCCTTCGCCGCCGGAGCATATCCACCGGGGGATCCAGCGCAGAGGCACCGCGTCTGCCTTCGCCTCCCCCATCAGCCAGACGCCTTGCGGCCGCTCTGGGGAATATGCACCTTTCTTCCGACTTCCGCTTGGCAAACACCTCGCAAATGAGCCTCTCTCCTCGCTCGAGCCATCGCCGCCGGAGCATATCCACTGGAGGATCCAGCGCAGAGGCACCGCGTTTGCCTCCGCCTCGCCCTCCCCCTCGGTCCGTCGTCAGATCAGCCAGATGCCTTGCGGCTGCTCTAGGGAATATGCACCTTGCTTCCGACTTGCACTTGCAGGTGGGTCCCGCTTCTCTCTCTTTGTTTTTTGTCGAAGTGTAATCGAGTAGGTAGTTTTGCTATTGCTCAGGTCAGGTCACGAACAGTGAGCTAGCTGTATGTTGTTCCTAAATTTTGATTTGGGAAATGTCGCCTGGGAAAATTAGAAAGTAATTGTGCAATTACCTCGATATCTTCAGAAATTTTGAGGAATTGATGAAAAGATATGATGCATTATTAGGTGTGTTGTCAATTGATGAAAGCTTTAAACCGTCCCTATCTTCACGGTTTGCAATCAAGGTTATGAGATGCATTAGCTGTGTTTGTCAAATTGATGAAAGCTGAATTAGACCCCTAATTGAGATTTCATTAGAGGGTTTCTAATTTAACAACTCCTCATATTAATATCTACTTCTCAAAAAAGAGTATATTTTTTTAATTATGTCTAGTATTTTTTTTAATTTAGTATGAATAAATTAATTAATTAATGATTAATAAATAATAAAATTGTTGGTGTGAGATTATGTTGAGCAGCAGCGTTGATAACCATTAAAGGATCTCACTGCAATATCCTCGCATTTAAGTATATTTTTTCATCAATGGTATGAATAGATTCACTTCACCATTATGTTAATATATAATTGTGAATTCCTTTTAAATTTGTTATATTTCTATTATTTTTTCAGCCGGCCAATATCCTTGAGGGAGGAAAATTAATTGTCTCTGATCTGTTTAACAACAATCCGAGTGGAATGACGGGACCCCATCTCATAATAGCGCCTCATATGGTCTTGCCAATTTGGCAATTTGAATTCTGGACCTGGTTACCTAGGTTTGTTTCCCTTGCATCTTTTTTAATTTTCGATGTAAGGTTCTCTTCTTAATCTTCCGTTATTGCTTTCTAATCTCTGTATCTTTCTTTGTTGCTTGGCCCGAAAGAATTTAAGGACGATTTGGAAGATCAAATACGTAATGTTACCTAGTGTTATCTTTTGTGTATTGTATAGAACACACACCTGAATGTTTCAGAAATATCATGCATCTGTGCATCACTCTTGATAACATGGCAAATATCACCTGCCCTTCTTAATTTCGAACAGTATAATACAAGTTACATGTATCTGTGCAGTTTCACCACAATTTTGTACGATGGCGAGCCTGAACAGAGAAAAATAATAAGAGAGATATTTGGTGATGACAAGTTCAATGTTTTGCTGACCACCTATGACCTGATGATAGGGGACAAGAAGTTTTTAAGCAAGTTTTCCTGGTATTATCTGATCATTGATCAGGGTCAGCGGCAGGTGTCGAACCAGATGTGTACTCGTATAGACACCACAAAGAAAGCCTATGATTATAAATGTTTTTTTATTCAGAGTTTGATTTAAATTAAAGAAAACAATTTTAAATTTACTTTTGAATTTTTTGAAGTTTTTCTATCCTGTCTATGTTGTTTCAAGAAAACACAATTGAAGATTTTAGGACCCATTATTGCTTATTATACCCTTGCACTTGCTTCTGCATGCTATGTATTGCTGTTAGATTAGATTTACTGCAAGCAAAGCTAAATTGTTTCAGAATTTGATTTAAATTAAAGAAAGCAATTTTAAATTTAGTTTTGGATTGTTTTTAAATTTTTCTATCATGTCTATGTTGTTTCAAGAAAAACACAATTGAAGATTTTAGGGCCCACTATTGCTTATTATACCCATGCACTTGCTTCTGCATCCTAAGTATTGCTGTTAGATTAGGTTTACTGCAAGCAAGCTAAATTGTTTGGTCTAAGCTAGTTAAGATAGTTTTTTTGTGAACCTCTGACATTGATCAAAATAGCAGTTGAAAATCAATTAGCTTGGGTTAAAATGTAGGAGATGTTGATTATTTTTCAAAAATTAATTTATCTCACAGAGAAAGAGTGCTTGTAGTAAGTTCTCAGCTATTTAGTTTTCTTATTAATCATTTTCTAAGCAAAGGTTGGAGGAATTAATCGGTACCTTGTTGGTGGGCTTTTATACATCAATGGTTGAATCACTATCGAACCCAGATCAAAGTCCAAGTTCATTTAGCTTGTGACAGACATGTTTGATACAGACACATATAACTTGGACTTTGATTTGGGTACCATATAGAGATGAAAACGAATATATTATCCCATCCTTATTCCATCAGCATTCAGTTTTTTTACGGATTCACTGATATATATATCTATATATATATATATATGTTATATATATGTATATATATATATATATATGTATATATATTATGTATATAGTATGTGTGTATTATATATGTATATGTATGTGTATATATATATATATATGTATGTGTATCTATATGTATGTGTGTATATATATATATGTATGTGTATATATATATATATATGTATGTGTATATATATATATATGTATGTGTATATTATATGTATGTGTATATATATATGTATGGTTATATATATATATGTGTATTATATATATGTGTATATATATATATATGTGTATATATATATATATGTATGTGTGTGTATATATATATATATATATATATAGATGCAAATACAAATATTGGGATAATTTAAGTGCATAAATATCCGTATTTTTATTTTCTACAATAATTAATGTTTTATTAGCAAAATATTGATATTGCAACTAACGACTTTGTTATGAAAACAAATATGTTGTTCACTATTATTATAGGACAAGTGATATGATTATATGAATGTTTATTATTTGATAACATTTATATTTGTTTATAGACATTAATTTGTATCAAAAAAAATTCTTCATAACAAAATTCGATGCATTGTATGAAATTTGAGCTAGTTTCGTTACAATTTCTAAACAATGTATTCATGATATCCATATAGTTAAATATCCGTCATAATATCTGACTGGTATCAATATAATATCTGTTATAATTATAATTTCTTAATAACAGATTGATTGTAGTACAATCTAAACTTCCATACAATATATTACTATTATTTATATCAATTTATTGCATAATAAATAGATATTATATCAAAAAGTGTTTTCCAGCTCGTTTAATTTGGGGCAATACTTTGCAATTTTTTTTTTCTTTCGAAAGTGATGGTAATGATAGATATTATATCAAAAAGTGTTTTCCAGCTCGTTTATTTTGGGGCAATACTTTGCAATTTTTTTTTCTTTTGAAAGTCATGGTAATGGCAACAAAGGCTCTTAGTTACACAACAGCATAAATAATTAAAAAAAAAAACAGTGAGCACTATAAACATGCAAAACATATTCCTAGCAGCTCAGTTGATTACATTTCTCCCTGCCTCCTTCCAAAATTTTAGCCAGAGGTCTCCTTGTAAAGGTACTGTACCAGAAAAGCTCAATCACAATTCTTTCTAATAATTAAACACAAAATCCTCAATTAATTTCTAAATAAAAAAGAAAACTGATTAGAACACTATTGCTAGCAAACCTGTTCAGACGTCCCAATGCCGGTACCTTCCTTCCAGGCACACTTTTTCAGTAGCTGCACAGATAAAAAAAATTCTATGTCAAAAGAGAGACAAAGGGACAAAAACAATCAGCTAAAACCAAACCTTAAATTAGGAAGCAAAAATGCAAAATGCAAACCTTAAATAGCGGTTCAGGTCGGTGATTCTTAAATCCGGTTCAAGAGGAGAACTTGGGAAGGTTAAAACGAGTTGGTGCCAGGATTCATGTGGACCCAAATTTACTTCCCCACGTGTCAGTGGAGCGGATTTACGTACTCAAAAGTCTACACAGAGATTTCAGAATTGAAGAGAAACGAAAGCGATGGGCCCCCTAAAGGCCGAACTATGAAATGGTAGCATTTAGCGGATCTAAACGGGCCATGTGGAAGTACGAGTTCGGCCATAGAGACGAATCATGAGAGCGTAATTCTTTTATTATTTTGCACTTAATTGCCAGGAACAATTTAATTGTGTTAAGGGTGGATAAATATCTTTTATAAATGGAAATTTATAATTATGTTCTTTATATTTTATTACTTTTGTAACCAGAAATATTTTTCAGTTTTCCTCGTATAATGACACTATATTAGCTTATTCAATCTCTCTAATTAAAAAATTTCGGTTCCGTTAGAACAATATAAATGATTCAGTAAAACCCTACTTCAATAAAATTATTTTGGTACTTCATAAAGAATGAATTAGTGCAGCAGTTCCATCCTTAATTAATGGATCGTATCTTTTTAGAACAATTCAAATGATTATGTAAAACCCTACTCCAATGAAATGATTTAGTAAACCATGATCAGGGAACCCAGCCTCTTACAACAATATATTAATTAATAAAGAAGTTCCTATTCCATATGAGGTGGAACGAAATTCAAATATTACATTCTAACAACCGAAAAAAATTGCCAATACAGTCAATTGGAATCTCATTTCTGTTGTTCTTAATTTATTCATCTCCTATTACATTCATTTGTTTTAATTTTCCTTAGTTTCCATACTTAGCCTTGTAATCGCTCCACAGTTGATCGACCGTCTTCCCGAGCAACTGCACAAAGAACTCTTTATTGTACCCATTCTTTATCTTTGCATTGAGCTGTGCGACAAAGCCGCTTTTGAGCCCGTTGCAATAGTCCAAGAACCGTGCTGTTACGTCGTAACCCTGATACCAGCGATTACCCTGACCGGGCTTCACCCAGTGACTCGGTGCATAACCTGCCTTCAACCTCACAAAATCAGCAATACCTGAAATTTCACAGTGTAAAATATATGAAGATATAATTGTTTCAGAAGTGCATGCTAGGATTCAGGGATGGAACTACAAAATTTAAATGGAGAGCTAAAATGTAAAATACAATATGTGGCAGCTAAATTTGAACTCAAGCTCCACCATCACAAAGTAAAATTTTAACTACTAAGCTACAAACATACATTTAACATTTTATGAGGAAGGAAAAGTATATAAAAATTTTAGCAAAAAATAAAATAAATCATAGGGGTGGCTAAGCACGGCGATTAGGCTTGTGATTTTGTATGGTACAAAATGTTTGGTTACTAAATGACAACACGTACAGAAGATAAGTGTAGCGGAGATGCATATGTTGTGGTGAATCTGTGGCCATACAAGACGGAACAGAATTAGAAACAATGATATACGTGACAGACTTGGGGTAGCACCGATTGAAGAGAAGCTCGTCCAACACCGCTTGAGATGGTTTGGGCATCTCCAACAGAGACCTCCCGAGACACCGGCGCGTACTAGAATTATAAGTCGTATTGAAAACAGAAGGAGACGCAGAGGTCAGCCAATATTGACATAGGAGAAAACAATAAAAGGGGACTTGAAAAAATAAAATATATCCAAAGAGTTAGCTTCGGACATGAGCGCGTGGTCTCTTCTTATTTCTATTTTTTATGAAAAGGGGAAACCAAGAACCAACAAAATGGGGAGCAAAAGTAGGTAATAGTTGGAGAACAACTGGAGACATTAATAATCAATGGTCCAGGTACTGATACCATAACTTTTGTGTTTCCCTCACTAATTTACCAGTAATGTTAAGTAGAAGAAAATTAAAATGAATTTGAATGCCTTCATTTGAACTCCCGACAAAAAGCCAAAGTGAACTTGTGCATAGAATATATAAATCCGCATGTGCTTATAATTTGGAATTAACTACCTGTGATGACGTGCTAACACTATAATTATTCTAAGTGTAATGCATTACTATCTGGTTTAATATTTCTTGAAGACAAACAAATTAAATCAATAATTTTTTGAGCGTTGACCAGCATGCTTCAAAATATTGACATCAATAATGCATACACAAACTACGCAGGGCCTGGTGGTTGGAATGGTTTGCCTTTTCCTTCAATAAATTTAATTAGTCAAATATATATTTTCTGTCTACTATTTTAAATGATTTGATTTCATTTTTCTCTAGAAACTTTTGTTATTATAATTTACAATAATTGGAATGTTGATTTGCTTGTTCAAGTGAAGCTTCTCTTCTGAATTTTCTGGACATGTCATTATGAGGCTAGTATGCTGTGTTAGGTTACTCTTGCTATTGTATAAAAATTGTTTCTTCTAACTTGGTTATTTTATTTTCTTTAAATAGGTTAACATTAACCTTAAAAATGATACAGTGATTCCAACACAAGATGCTGCTTATAATAATGACAAGCGCAATAATGACCGTGCAGTTGATAAGAAACCATAGTTACCAGCTCAGGAGTGTGCCTTTTATACTCTTTGATGGGTCATATGAGTTTATGTATTTGATGTGGCATTGATTATTTTCAAATATGGTTTATAGTGAAAGCATGACAGATTTACTTAACTGGCTTGCTGTTATTAGGAGTTAAGTAACTTTTGTGTTATATACTGTTGTTGTAATGTTTTTTGGTATTGTATGATAATTACAATGTTGATTTTATTTCTATAATTCAATGTGTTAATTTATGTAAATCTAATTTAATGGGAAATGTAGATTATTACTAGATTGGTACTGGGTTGGTACCAGATTGGTACAGGGAAGGAGCATGCAAAAAGTATCAAATGATATTCTTGCAAATAATATGGTGGGCAACCATGCAAATAATCTGGTGGTGCCCACCTTCATTAACCATGCAAATAACAGGGGGCCCACCTTCTCTACCCATGCAATTATTCAGTTCACTTGCCTTGCAATAATCCGTGTGGGACCCATGTTCTCTAACCATGAAATTACTCAGTTCTCTATCCTTGCAAATACTAAGATGGGATCCACGCTCTTTAGCCTTGCAAATACTAAGATAGGGTCCACGCTCTTTAACCATGCAACTACTTCCTGCAGGTGCCAAATCTTAGACTTGTTGCATGCGTTATTTTTACATGCGCAGGCACATGTAAAAAGTTTGAGAAAAGTTATTACAAGGGTAGCCTATGTAACAAGTTGGAAATTTAGTATTTAAATGGAGATTTGTAACATTGGTAGTTGTAACATGGGTGACTCATGTAACTGGTTTTTTTTCAGACTTGTTGCAAGGATCAGCTCATGCAACAACTGAAATATTGCCCATGTAATAAACCAAAATTCTAGTAGTATATAACCTAGAAAATATTTTTTAGGGGTAGTATTAGAGGCTTTAGGTCATAGGGCTAGTGATTTGGAGTCAATGACGTAGAGTTTAGGACTTTGGTCTCAACGATCTATAGTGTAGGCATAATATAGTTAGTATTATTATTAATATATATTATTACTATTATTATTAGTACCATTATTACTATTATTATTATTATTGTTATTGTTATTATTATTATTATATTGCTATCTCTCTTGATTTTGACTATGATTGGGTTTCATTTCTAGCCTACTCTATTTGTTTGAGACTAAAAGTTTATTATTTTTTTTGTTGTAGGGGTGGCTAAGCACCCTCTTGATTGGCCGTAGATCTATTCCTGCTATGATTCTAGAAGAATCAATTTAATTGCCTGATTTGACAAATGTGTGCGTACCTTCAATTAGGCCACCCTGTCCAATCGACTGCCACACGTGTGTCATCTCGTGATATATTATACCAGTAAACTCAGTCTTCACATCACCGGAATAATTTGCGATGTAGCTTGCACTGACATGGATCGCGTTATTGCTTTCATAAGCAACACCATCAACTGGTTCAACTGCTAGGATGACAAGAGGGACATTTTTCCGATCAGCTGGCTTCTGATCAAACGTTTTCCAGATGAAGTTCGAAGAAGTCGACATGACTTGTGTAGTATAGCTGAGACCTATTTGTGAGTCGAAGCGGTTCCCACCAGCAGTACCTTTAGCATTGTTGGTTGCCTGGAACTGGACAGCATTTGCAGTGCCAAAGGCTACTATAGGTAGAATAAGGGCCACCAGGAAGAATGGTTTCATCTCTACTATTTTTATTTCTTACTTGTTGTGTGTGAAGTTTTTAGTGAAAGAGCAAAGCATGTTTTATGTGGTTATAAAGATAAGAAATGGTGGTGGATGGATCCGATAAGGATTGTCTTTTTGACTTAGTTGCTAATTAATTATTACTTAGATCAGTACAATTAATACTGCAATGACCAAAACTGGGAATAATCATATATAGTCAAATTAAGTTTAATTGTTAGTTTTTTGAAGTTATCACCAGGTGTGATTTTTTATAATTGTGTTTTTGACTAGCCACTTCGAATATTGTATGCCATGCAAAGTAGGCTGCAAAAATTTTGTAAGAAAACTGTTTAAAAATTCAAGAAAGTTGGCTAAAATGGTTCAATAAATGCTATTTCCCAGAAGAATATCAACACTATTTAATATTTATCATTCTGGCAAGGACCGAAATTATACCAGCATTTGCCCCCACAAGAACAAGTACCCTTGTACTATAGCTATATAGCTATAACTCCTGTGCTAAACCAAGTTTCACACATTATTTTTTGGTTGCATCTCGTTGGTTCAGTAAATGAACATATCTTCTCATGTATGACTCCAAAAATATCAAATTTCCTATTAAATTATGTTATATTAAAATTTATCTACACACCCGCGATTAGAGTGGGAAAAATGGCACGGCGGAGCCGGTTCCGTCACGGAACGGCACGGTTACGGCATGGAACGACACGTGAAAAATTTAGTCACGGCACGGCACGGCACGTAGTCACGTGAGTTACGTGTAATCAGGACCATTAGATATTGATTTATGGTGAATTTTGAATAAACTAACCTAAATTATAATTAAATGGTCACGTGAGTCACGCGAGTCACGTATGGTCACGGCACGTTTAGGCACGGCGTGACTCACGTGGCGTGACCATTCGCGTGCCGTGACCACCCCTACATTTTGGTCACGGCACAGCACGGCACGTGAAACATTAACTTGGTCACGGCACGGCACGAGACCAAAGTCACGGCGTGATAGTCACGGCACGGCACGTTTTTCCCACTCTACCCGCGATACAGAAAATTCAAAAGATAAGATGACCGATTCATTGATTTTGTAACCTCAGGTTATAAAACCCGAGCCCCTCCCAACATGAGTGTATCGATGTATCATTGCAAAAAAAAAAGAATGACATGGCGGCGATATTGATATCACAGCAGCATTACAAAAAAAAAAAGAATGATGTAATGCTGATACTTTTTATCCTTGCAGCAGCGCATTATTTATTTTTTTTTTTGATAAAAGGCATACAAGATGCCCATTTCATTTCCATGAAATAAGAGTTAAATTACAGTTAAAGGAGATCAATATCTCAGGTAAGCAAAACTATAGCACTCGGCCACCAAACAAAACACAAAAGCATGACGCTTCACTAACCACCAAAATACCGTAATAGTAAAATAACATATAATTCCTAAGACACAGTAGGTAAAGCTATGTAAAGATAACATCCCTGTAAAGGGATCTATACAAAATCCATGTTCCTGCTGCATGAGAAGCTAAACATCTGCGATGCATCGCCGGCCGTATAAACGACCAGCTGGTTATCATTGGGGTCCCACACCCGAAGAGGGATGGCATTGAGGTCCTTTGGCAGCCATTCATCGGCAGCTTCCTTAAACCGTTTCTCCATGGTACCTGCCCAATATTCATTAACGGATATGATTAGTAGAATAAGGTTTCTAGCTGATTTAGTAGGACTGTTTTGGAAACATATATCATTTCTCTGTTTCCAAATCATCCAACAAACCGCACTATACACAGTTAAAAATCCTATTTGTTTCACCAGTGGCAGAGTACTCGAAAAATGAAAAATATCCTTACATGATGCCCAAGTATGGAAGTAGTGAGTACTGTTATCTAGCCAAAACCATATTTGTTGGGCTTGAGGGCATTTAAGAAACAAGTGATTAGTATTTTCCTTTTTGGTACAGAAATGACATCTAACCCTACCTACCCAACCTCTCTTCCTTAGATTTTGTTTAATTAAAATACAATTATGAAGGACCAGCCAAAAGAAATTCTGATTTTAGGTGGAATTGGTAAATCCCATATAATGACATATGTATTGTCTTTGACACCTCTAAAGTTTAATAATTGATAGATTGATTTAACCGTAAATCGTCCTAAATTATCCCATCTCCAAGCTATTTTGTCCACACCATGTGTAAAGCTAGAGATACTAATAATGTATAGTAACTCCTGCCATTCTGATCACTCAAAAGAGAGCAATGTTTCTTTTAATATTTATAAACTCGGAAATGCTTTCGGTTCGGACTGCAAGCGCACAATCCTATCGAGTAGTATATTCGAGGTCGATCCATAGGGAATATTGGTTCAATGCTTTGAGCGATCGAATCACAATCTTTCGAAAGGCTAGACGAATCTGAAAATTGAGAGATGTTGTTTTGATCAATGTAAATTAGGAAGCAATTAAAAGTAATTAAAATAGAGATAGAGATGAGAATTCCTAGGATTTCGGCACACCATTGTCACTCAATCCGCCTTGATAATATATTCCTGTTGCGTCTGATTTCATGTTGTTGTTTAATGAAAAACACCACATAGGTCACTGCAATTTATGTTACGCAAGAATGACAGAACTTTCACCGAGATTCTACATAGGACACTGCGATTTACCTTACGCAAATGTCTGATCTCTCAAATACCCCAAATTACTGCGATTTACTTTACGTAAGTGATGGAATTTGGTACGCATTTTGTTGGTCTGGTTTATGGTTTCCCCACTAAGGTTTTCTTCACATAAACCTAATAGATCTCAACGAGACTAATTCATACAAATAGTTTCTCTTACCATTAAAGTACTGTCACTACCCTAACGGACTCAAACTAGATCATTGAAATTAGATGAAGAGATAGTAAATCACAAAACATTTTGTTTCAACAACAAGAAATCATAATCAACAGAAATATTATATATCAAAACATCAAGAGTAACAAGGTTTACTGCCTAGCCCTAAGAAAATGAACTTAGCCGCGGAACGGCATTGTTACAAGCACTCCTCTCTTCTCACTTTAATCAAATCTAACCCTAATTACAAAGATAAGTTATTCTTCTGCCCAGGGGCCTTATATAGGAGTGGAGGGACGTGTAGAGGTTGAGTAGGGGCTAAGAAACTGATCTGGAAACAGCTGTCGGCAGTTATTCCCCAAGAGACGCCTTCGGATACGGACCGTATTGGGCAATACGGTCCGTATTAGGACCTTGACGGTTAGGGTTTAATGCTTCCAGCGCTATCTTCTAGTCTGTGCTAGGCTTGGTCCGTATTAGGCAATACGGGCCGTAACAGAGACTTAGTCGATGAGCGTCGCTGATCCGATTGACCCGATTCTAGCTCCATTTGGTGTAAAATAGTCCCAAAACCTGTTTTCTGCAATAAAACATAAAGAAGGGTGACAGTAGCCTTTTTCTCTAATTAATTAAACATAAGTGTGAGAAAATATGCAAAACATAAGCCAAAACCCTACGTAAATCATCATTATTTTGACTCTGATCACGCCTCCCAACTTGAATTGTTGCTTGTCCTCAAGCAACAACATCCCAGCTGGTCAAAGATCCGGTCTAGGTTAAACCATACAATCTCAAGGTCTTATTAAAAATTAAATTAGGACTTAGGTTTGGTACAATTGGCATGACAATAAAAATTTAGAACTTAAAATATTCATGACATCTCCTTTGAACAATTTATTCACCCCATGATTGACCTCATTATGCTTACCCTAGAAAAATTATCATCGAACAATTTATTTCACAAATATCCTTAAATTTGAGAGTATTAATTTTCCCTTCGATTATAAATGGATCCCTTCCAATCAATAGGAATTCTAATGATATAAATTTTAAATTTTCCTTCCCAATTGATTGGAGCAAAGTATGACAACTAAGTGTGTTGGTACTTGTGACTATTTTTTGAAAAATTAAATATGTACAAGAATTTAAATTTGGGAGGTTTTCTCGAGCCTATTGGTAACCAGTCTTGCGTAGGCACCCGTACTCTTTTTATCCTCCATCTTTTATTCTATTTTTTTTCTTTTTCTGATTTTTCTATTTCTTTTTATTTTTCTCATTTCTGATTTTTTTGTATTTTTCGTTTTATTTTCTGAAAAATAAAATATTTTTGTGTCACAAGCACCATGATTACACACAATTCCAAGTATTCATTCATACAAGGAATTATTGCATAGTTTCGCTAGGGGTCTATCTATAATAAATGGGTATTCTAAAACACTATCAAGTTTAAAAGACTTTGCAAAAATAAATTACTCAATAATAAAAATTCTAGGTTTTGCAATTTTTGGTCAACACTCATGGTTAGCAATTCATTGTTCACTTTGAGATCACTAATTATTTTTAAAACTCTGAATTTTTGGTATCATGGCCAATTGTCTAAACCTTAGTCTAATTCAATTAAAAACATTCCTATTTGATTATCCTACATGCAAATTACTCCTAAATTACATGCTCCTATCAATGCAAATGCCTATATGCGCGCTAGATAAAAATCTCAATTGTTCCTCCCAACTTATCTTGGTTAAGCCTTGAGAAGTGGTCCCGATTGAGTAAAACTGCTAGCGAAAAAAATTGAAAAATAAGGGTCCTACATGCCATGATCCTAGATACAATGCAATTCCTAAACTAATTTCTTACCCCTACCCCCATGCTTAAATTTTGTATTGTCCTCAATGCAAGAAAATAAACAATTAAGAGAGGGATAAGAATGATCTCACAGATTACTCTGCGCGAAGGGGTGGTGGTGGGGTGAATGGAAATCGGTGGTGTGAATGGTATTCCCTTGGAAAGGCAATATTCATAGAAATTTTCGTGGGCTTTGTATTACCTTGTCCAAGTATTCCTCCAAGTAGCGTGGCGTTTCTTCAAATTCTCGAGGGTGTTGTTGGCGTAACGCGCGGGTTGGACCGGGTTCGCGAGGTTGAGATATGGCTGGCTCTTGATCCCATCCGGTAGGTGCGGGCATGGAGTTTGCTTCGTTGGTATTATCGCGCGGTGGATGAGGTGGCGTACGAAAGCCATGTCATGATGGTGGATGGATGAGTGGTGTGATTGCGCTATGTGATTCCTCCATGGTCTGCTTCGGTTGGTTCTTCCTCGGTTGGTTCTTCCTCTATTAGTTCCTCCTCGTCGCTTCGTGCATCATCTCCATGTTCGGATTCGTATCCAAACTGAAACGACCCCTTATCCGTGCCGATATGGAGGGTCATTCCCTCGCCTATTTTCAATGTGTACCTTATGTCTCCTGTGTGTGCGTTGAATACCGCTTGCACGTGATTGTTGTTCACTAGGTAGTTCATGTTAAGGCGGTTGTTGCCGAATACTTCAACTTAGCCTTCAAGTTTTATGTTGTGGTGGTGTGCAAGGAGGGTTGCATAACAACCCACGGAAACCACATGGTTATTCTTGTGTCGACGGCCACCGATGTGAGGTGGTGCAAGATGTGTGGTCCAATGTGCGGTTGATGCTTGTGGCTCTTCATGCAGCGCATGATGTAAATGTCCCTCTCTCGCATTTCCGTTGTGTCCTCTCCTGTTGGGAAAATAGAATTAGTCAAAATAATATGAATATACCTTAATTCTATTGATGAGATGAGACGTGAGTCTTTGCGGTATATTTTGCGCTCATCAATTGCGATCATTTTCCAGTACTTCATGCGTTTCTCCCTTGTGCATATTTCGGTTTAGTCATTTGTGGGAATGGACAGCGCCTTGCAAAATTCCTCCATTGTTATGGCAAATGGGCGGTTGAATAATCGGTATTTGATCATGTCGCCATCCCATTGTAGTGTCGATAAAAATTCTATGGAGGGTCTCAAATAGACTATTGTGGTTCGTAGGCGGTCCGCCAAATCCCATAAATTGATATTATTAAGGGATACTCGCACATAATCATAGCATCCAATGACCTTCATGGTATTGATACACATCGCTTTGTTGTTCGCGACGGTGCGGTCAAGCAATGTTTGAGCACGGTCGAATTCTTGTTTGTTGCGGAACTTGATTCCCATGGCTGTCGCGAAGATGTTTTCATTGTCGGATTGAGAATAGGAGGAACGAGGGGCTGTTGTGCGCCATTTTTCTCTGGTTTCGGTCTCTGTTACAGGCCGTATTCACTTGATACGGGGTTGATACGGGCCTGACTTGGAGGATTTCTGTGGACAGGATGCGAATTTTGATTCTGAAAATTCTATGAAATGGTGCAGGGAAAAGGGAAGTGGATGAAATGTTTATATGGCAGTGAAAGGGTGTGATGAATGTGCAGGAAGTGCTAGTAGTGGGAGGTTAAAATTGGTTAAAATTCGAATTCTTTTTCTTGGAGAGCCAGAAATGGAAAGTTGGTTATTTTTGCTCATTGAATACGGTCCGTATCAATTGATACGGTCCGTAATCACTGTGCGGTTGTGGATTGAAATCTACTTTTTCTGCGCCAAGTCCGAGATGGGCCCGTATTGGAGAACTACCCCGTATTGGACTGATACAGTCCGTAACAGAGAGTAAATCTTCGTGACAGGGCTTTCGAATTTTTTCGACCAAATTCTTCTGGCATCTCCTCCTGTAGGTAAAATTAGTAACCCTGAGATCAGTGTAATAGTTTAGGATCAGATGAAATATTTTTTTGATTTTTTAAATTTTTATATGAAAAAGAAAACGAAAATGGCCTTGGGCTGCCTCCCAAGAACCGCTTGTTTAAAGTCATTAGCTCGACTTTTCGATTTCATCCATCGTTTGGCTGATTCCCGAAGGAATATGTCTCTTTATGCTCATCATTCGTTCCTGTGATGTAATGCTTCAGCCTCTGGCCATTCACTTTGAAATGCCCGATTTCTTGACTCCATATTTGGACTGCTCCATAAGGGTACACGTAAGTGACCTTGTATGGTCCCGTCCATCTGGATCTCAATTTTCCGGGGAAGAGTTTGAGCCGTGAATTGAAGAGAAGCACCGTGTCTCCTTCCTTGAACTCCATTTTTCTGATCTTTTTGTCATGGTAGAATTTTGCCCGTTCTTTGTACATCTTTGCATTGTCGTATGCATGTAGTCTCAGTTCATCTAGTGCATTCAGATCTAGTAGCCTCTTTTTACCCGCATCCTTAAGATCATAATTGAACGTTTTGATTGCCCAATATGCCTTGTGTTCTAATTCCACCGGCAGATGACAAGCTTTTCCGTAGATCAGCTTGTAAGGTGTCATTCCGATTGGAGTTTTGAAGCGAGGTTCTGTAGGCCCAAAGTGCTTCGGTCTAGTTTGAGTGCCCAAATTTTTCCTGGACCAAGACACCGTCTTTTGCAGGATGTTCTTGATTTCTCTGTTGAAATTTCTACTTGCCCACTGGTTTGTGGATGGTAGGAGTTGCCACCTTGTGTGAGACGCCATATTCTTCAGAAGATTATTGAATTGATTGTTGATGAAATGCGATCCCCCATCACTTATTACCACTCGCGGGATGACAAACCTTGGAAAGATGATCTTCTGGAACAGTCATTTGACTACATTTGCATCTGCTGAGGGTGCTGGAATTGCTTCCACCCATTTTGAGACATAGTCGACTGCTACGAGGATATACTTGTTGTTACCTGAGCTT
Organism: Carex parvula; assembly: GCA_025461045.1. NCBI lineage: Eukaryota > Viridiplantae > Streptophyta > Magnoliopsida > Poales > Cyperaceae > Carex > Carex parvula. Next base: position 8,619 of record JAJGRW010004840.1, on the reverse strand, counting down.
GGGAATGGTCCCATGAAATCAAATTCCCCAAACATCAAAAATCTCTTCTTCTAAGATCGAATTTTGTGGCCATCTCATCACGTTTAGATATGTTTCCCGTCCGTTGACATGCGTCATAGCGGGAGACATAATCCTTAACGTCTCTGAAGATGTCAGGCCAATACAAACCTGCTTGAAGAATTTTCAATGCTGTCTTTTGGAATGATGCAATGGCCAGCCATATGGCGAGGAGTGACAGTCATGGATGATGCCTTTCGATTCTTCGTGTGTGACCAAGCTTCTGTGTATTCCGTCTACACAAAGGCGGAAGAGGTAGGATCATCCCAGTAGAAATGTTTAGCATTGCCAAGAATCTCTTCTTTTGCTGAACGTCATGTCGGGTGGGATAACCCCACATGCAATGTAGTTGGCCAGGTCTGCGTACCATGGCCGTTTGCTTATCTCTACAGAGTAGATGATATGTCTATATTCATCTATTATTTCGACCTATTTTCAGACCAGACCTTATGTTTTCGACCACTAAATTGCATAGTTTACATTGAAAATCAATAGAATATGGTACTGCTGCAGTTTTGTGGTTGATTTGCAGGAAATAGGCCGAAAACAGGCAAAGCAGGCAGAGTTCTGACTTCCCCCACGCGACCCGCAGTCAGATCTCACGCGGGTCGCATCAGATCCTGAAATTTCAGCACCGAACTTAAAACAGGTCATAACTTTTGACTCGTAACTCCGTTTTGAGCGTATGACCACTTTTCGGAAAGCTTGCGAGAAGATCTACAATCTGAGCCAAACCTCACTGCTCACTTCCACTCGATGATACCCGCATGAGGTGGCACGCGACCCGTCGAGTTGATTGCGCCAGGGCCTGATTAAAGCCCGTTAAGATGCCTATATAAGGCCTGACGCGAATTGAGAAAAGGGACCCCCGACACTTTCACGAAAAAGGGGATCTGATCGGTTTTGAAGCGAGAGATTGGCGCCAGGGAAGGGGAGAGGCGATCTGGAGCTGATCTGGAGCCACGACTTGGAGAAGAAGATTCAGAAGCCTCGATCCTCTTCCCTCCTCCTTCTCTCACTATGATTTGCATCCTCTCTCTTTCTTTTACTTTGATTTTATTCATGTCTGAGTAGACTTGTAGTTTCGAGGGTTTGGATTTGTAGTCTGATACTTTGCTTGATTATGCACATGGATTGATTCTTATTGTTATTTCGTGTTTCTTTGATTCTTGTACTATTTGAGATTGCTTGATCTGAATTGTTTGATTCTTGATTGCTTACTGTTGAATGCCTTTGGCATTTCTTCTTGTACCAAAGGCTTGACGTTTCTTGCAAATTAGGTTAAGTACTTGAGGTAGGTCTGAGAACCGAAAGGTGAGGTCAATGAGTAGCCGAAAGGTGAAAGTTTCTACTTGCTCTTGCTCAGCTTGTAGATACCTTTAGTAAACAGAATTGAGAACTTAGGTTTAGATCAAACAGCTTGATTAAATCTGAGAAGGTGAAATTGCAATTCCAAACCAGGTCTGCTAAGCCAACACACGACAGTTGAGGTTCAGTGACACTAGGTACGGTCAATCTAGCCTTACACGACTTAAACAGCAAGTTTCTGACATGTGCAGACTCAGCTCAAGGACCATGCGGGTCGTGACATAACACGCGGGTCGCATCACGAGGATCGCAAGCCACAGCTTGCGGGTTGCGTGCCAGGTCCAGGGCGCTTAAGGCCAAGCGGGTCGCATGCGAAAGCATGCTGGTCGCGTCACAAGGGTCGCATGCGCAAGCATGCTGGTCGCGTCACAAGGGTCGCATGCGCAAGCATGCGGGTCGTGTGGTAGGTCCTGAGCAGCAAAGTTGAAGATGAAATCTGAAACCCTTGAAACACCCCTTTATACCATAGTACAAAATACAAACATTTAGTTGATTCTTTTGTTAATTCATTGTTCATACAATTGTTCATACATTCATACTTGTTCATTCATTCTTTCATTTCATTCGACTTGTTCATATACCTTAGGATTAAACAAACAAACCCCAAACATTCAACTTCTAGTACCTAACTAGGAATAGTTTAAGTTCAGAAAATAGACCGTCCCTGAGGATCGACACCCGTTCTAACTACACGACAGGGTTGTGCACTTGCAACCTTCGTCAAAGAGTTGAATAGGGTTTAAACTATACTGCTTAGGCTGTAGTAAAGCTCTGTACCTCTCATTTGGGAGCGAAAAGAGAGATGTTCGTCAGCAAAAGAATCATCGATCGGTTGATCATTCTCGCTTGGTTGTCTCAGTCTTGACAGGTGGTCGGCTACCGAATTCTCTGTGCCCTTCTTATCCCTAATTTCGATATCGAACTCTTGTAGGAGAAGTACCCATCGGATGAGTCTAGGTTTTGCGTCCTTCTTGTTGATGAGGTACTTGATTGCTGCATGATCTGTATAGATGATACCTTTGAACCTACAAGGTAAGATCGAAATTTGTTAATTGCAAAGATTACTGCGAGTAGTTCTTTCTCAGTTGTTGTGTAATTACATTGGGCTTCATTTAGAACTTTGCTCGCGTAATAGATTGCATAGGGTTTCTTATCCTTCCGCTGTCCCAGGACTGTCCTACTGCGTAATCACTTGCATCGCACATGATCTCAAAAGGATGGTCCCAGTCAGGTGGTTGAGATTGGTGCTGAAATCAGAGCATTCCTGAGTGTGTTGAATGATTCGATACATTTTCCATCGAAGATGAACTCGGCATCCTTCATGGTCAAGTTTGAGAGTGGCTTCGTGATTTTTGAGAAGTCCTTGATAAATCTTCGATAAAAACCTGCATGACCAAGAAAACTGCGAATGTCACGAACACATGTTGGTTGAGTTAGCTTTTCAATTACCTCGACTTTTGCTTTGTCAACCTCCAATCCCTTAGAGGAAATGGTGTGACCAAGCACTATCCTTCATGTACCATAAAATGACATTTTTCCAATTTAATACGAGGTTTACTTCTTCATATCTTTTTAGAACTTTAGATAAGTTCTTCAAACATGAGTCGAAGGTATCCCCATAAACTGAAAAATCATCCATGAATACTTCCATTTCTTCAACAAAATCTGAAAAGATAGACACCATGGCTCTTTGGAAGTCGCTGGGGCATTGCACAATCCGAAGGGCATGCGTCAGTATGCGAAAGTTCCGTAGGGGTATGTGAATGTGGTCTTTTCTTGATCTTGAGGGTGAATTAGAATTTGGAAGAAACCGGAGTATCCATCAAGATAACAGAAGTATGAATGCTTTGCTAGTCGCTCCAACAGTTGATGGATGAACGGAAGGGGGTAGTGGTCCTTTCTTGTCGCCACATTCACCCGCCGATAATCAATGCACATTCGCCACCCTGTAACGACTCTTGTTTGGAGCATTTCGTCGTTATCTCCTTTCACAACTGTGGTGCCTCCCTTCTTCGGAACGACCTGGACGGGACTCACCCAGTTGCTATCAGAGATGGGGTAAATGATGCCTGCATCTAGCAACTTCAGGACTTCTTTCTTGACCACTTCCTTCAAGTTCGGATTGAGCCTTCTTTGCGGTTCTCGTGAAGGTTTGTGATCTTCCTCTAGCAGAATTCGGTGCATGCAAATGGTAGGACTGAGGCCTTTGATGTCATCGATCGTGTAGCCAATGGCTTTCTTGTGCTTCTTGAGTGTACTGAGTTTACCGATTTGGGTCTTGTCAAGCTGAGAGCCAACAATCACCGGATAGGTTCGGTTTGGGCCTAGAAATTCATATTGTAGGTTGGGTGGAAGAGGTTTAAGTTCGAGTTGCGGAGGAGAGGTTGTCTTTTTTTTTCTTCTTTTCGCTACTAACTGTATCGGGAAATACAGGTTGTAGGATTTTGGACACGGAATTTCCTCTCCCTTTTCTGAGACAGTGGTGCAACTTGCGCATGTTTCATTGTAAACCTCGTCAGGTTTAGTGCTGAAATCTTGTTCAGGTTGCGCTTCGTCATCTTCCCTTCCAAGAAGGCTATCCAGGTCCTCTAAACCCATGAACTCTTCAAATTCATCAATGGGTATTCTTCCTCTTCAAATTCGTCAGTGATACCCAAATTGAAGACACGATCAATGTCAGAAGGGTATTTTAGAGCTCTATTTATGTCGTAACCTTACCCTTTCCGACATTCAGTGAAATTTTTCCGTTCTTGACATCAATCATTGCTCCACATGTGGCGAGGAATGGTCTTCCAAGGATGATCGGAATGTGTTCGTCTTCTTCCATGTCGACCACAACAAAATCTCCAGGTATCCAAAAATCTCCAATTTTGATCGGTACATCTAGCAATACTCCCTCAGGGTACTGAATTGACCGATCAGCTAGTTGTAATGTCATTCGAGTTGGTGATAGATCTCCACAATTCAATTTATCAAATACTGCCTTTGGCATCAAACTAACGCTTGCCCCCAGATCACATAAAGCTCTCTTAAAATCGGTTGTGCCAATAGTGCATGGTATCGAAAAGCTTCCCGGATCTTTCAACTTTGTCGGTAATTTGCTTTGCACGAGTGCACTACACTCCAGATTGAGCGGAATTGTTGAGAGTTCTTAGAGTTTACTTCGGTTTGAGAGAATCTCCTTCAAAAATTTAGCATACGAGGATATGCTTGCGATTGCCTCAGTGAAGGGGATTGTGACTTGCAATTACTTGAGTGTCTCCATGAATCTCGCGAATTGCGGCTCCATCTTATGCTTGGCCGGCCTTGGAGGGAATGGCAGAGGTGGCTTGTAGGGTGGTGGTGCAATATATTCAGGTTCGGGTTGTCGCTCGTCTCCACCTACGGTGTCATTCTGCTCCTCGATAGGGTTTGCCTGCGTTTCGAATACGGGCGGCTCCGGTTGTTGCGGCTCATATTCTTCAGAATGCGATGGCTTTGCATGCATCTCATCGGAAGTTTGATCGGGCATGGGAGGTCCCTGATAAGCTGTACCGCTCCTTAATGTTATGCTCTTGCAAGTCTCTCTCGGGTTTTATTCCGATTGGCCCGAAAATTTGCCTTTTCCGCGTGTAATACTTGAGAGTTCTTTTGTCATCTTAGAGACATTGTCTTCTAAGTCTTTCTTGCAGTTTGTTAAGGATTCGATCTTTTGCGCGATTTCGGCGTTAGCCTTATCTTGCTTCTCTAGGAATCTCTCCATCAAAGATGTGATGTCAGGTTGCTGTGGTTGATTATATTGCCTTGGTTGATTCTGTTGTGGTGCAGCAGGCCTTTGATTGTTTGCGTATGAGAGATTTGGATGGTTTCGGTTGTTCGGATGGTATGTATTGTAAGCGGGCTGAGGTCGAAAGCTATTGTCGATTGCGTTTGCTTGCTCCATTTCTTCCTCAGTTTGCGTCACATTCCTACATTCGGTCATCTCATGCGCTCCTCCACAATTGCCACATGCTGTTGCGGCATTGACTGCTGCTACCGTTCGCTGCTTGGTTTGCTTGTTGAGTGCCATTTGCAAAGCATCAATCTTTGCGCTCAGCATGGATATATCATCTACTCGGTGCATGCCAGGTGTTGGAGTTGGCTTCTTTCGCTCAGGGATCCAGTAGTGTTGGTTGATTGCAATCTCTTCAATTAGGTTGTAAGCCTCGTCAGGTTCCTTGTTTATGATTGCTCCCCCTGCGGAAGCATCAATAGACAACCTATCGGTAGGGTTTAGACCATTATAAAAAGTTTGGACAATCAGCCATCTTTCTAGACCATGATGTGGACAACACCTTAACATATCCTTATATCTATCTCATGCCTCACACAATGTTTCACCATCCCTTTGTTCAAAATTAGTAATTGCATTTCTAAACCTCGAAGTTTTGGATGGTGGAAAGTATTTTGCAATAAACACATTAAACAATTGGTCCCAAGTTTGAATGGAATTGGCTGGTAAGGAAAACAACAATGCTCTTGCTTTATCTTTTAATGAGAATTGAAATAGCCTTAGCCTGATTGCTTCATCGGTAACTCCGTTGATCTTTATCGTCTCGCATATCCCTAGGAAAATTGACAAATGAAGATACGGATCTTCATGTGGGAATCCTCCAAATTGCTGTTGCGAAACCATATTTATGAGAGCTGGTTTGATCTCAAAATTACGGTTCGTAACAGTTGGCGGGTTTATACTAGAATTAGGATCATTCGCGCGCGGTACGCAATAGTCTCGTAGAAGTTTGGGTCTTGCTGCATCGTGAACTTCATTATCACCATTGTTTTGTCTTCCATTGTTGATCGGTTCGTTCGGTGGGATATTCATGTTGATCGAATCTGAGTCTCCTTCGCTTTCAGAATTACTTGATGAAGAACTATGATTGGTTCTTATCGGTGATGTGGAAGCGAATTGTCCTCTCCTACTAGCAATTCTCTCGGATCTTCGTACGGATGATTCGGCCAGCGTGCAGTATCCTAAAAAGAAAAGAAAATATGAAAATTAAACTAAAAACTGAAAATAAAAATAAAATAAAAATAAAAACGAAATTGAAAATAAAAGAAAAAAATAAAAATGCAAAAAATTAAAAGAAATCTAGGCGTTTCTAATTAATTGGATTCAATGGTCAAAGCAAGGGCGTCTCGCGAGGCCTTGCACAATGAACCGTTATTCCACGGTAACGGCGCCAAAAAGCGTGATCACTCAAAAGAGAGCAATGTTTCTTTTAATATTTATAAACTCGGAAATGCTATCGGTTCGGACTGCAAGCGCACAATCCTATCGAGTAGTATATTCGAGGTCGATCCACAGGGAATATTGGTTCAATGCTTTGAGCGATCGAATCACAATCTTTCGAAAGGCTAGACGAAATCTGAAAATTAAGAGATGTTGTTTTGATCAATGTAAATTTGAAGCAATTAAAAGTAATTAAAATAGAGATAGAGATGATAATTCCTAAGGTTTCGGCACACCATTGTCACTCAATCAACCTTGATAATATATTCCTGTTGCATCTGATTTCCTGTTGTTGTTTAATGAAAGACACCACATAAGTCACTGCAATTTATGTTACGCAAGAATAACAGATCTTTCACCGAGATTCTACATAGGACACTGCGATTTACCTTACGCAAATGTCTGATCTCTCAAACTCCCAATTTACTGCGATTTACTTTACGCAAGTGATGGAATTTGGTACGCATTTTGTTGGTCTGGTTTATGGTTTTCTCGCTAAGGTTTTCTTCACATAAACCTAATAGATCTCAACGAGGCTAATTCATACAAATAGTTTCTCTTACCATTAAAGTACTGTCACTACCCTAACGGACTCAAACTAGATCATTGAAATTAGATGAAGAGATAGTAAATCACAAAAGCATTTTGTTTCAACAACAAGAAATCATAATCAATAGAAATATATATATCAAAACATCAAGAGTAACAAGGTTTACTGCCTAGCCCTAAGAAAATGAACTTAGCCGCGGAACGGCATTGTTACAAGCACTCCTCTCTTCTCACTTGAATCAAATCTAACCCTAATTACAAAGATAAGTTATTCTTCTGCCCAGGGCCTTATATAGGAGTGGAGGGACGTGTAGAGGTTGAGTAGGGGCTAAGAAACTGATCTGAAAACAGCTGTCGGCAGTTATTCCCCAAGAGACGCTGATCAGAGTCAAAATAATGATTTACGTAGGGTTTTGGCTTAGGTTTTGCATATTTTCTCACACTTATGTTTAATTAATTAGAGAAAAAGGCTACTGTCACCCTTCTTTATGTTTTATTGCAGAAAACAGGTTTTAGAACTATTTTACACCAAATGGAGCTAGAATCGGGTCAATCATCAGCGACGCTCATCGACTAAGTCTATGTTACGGCTCGTATTTCCTAATACGGACCATGCCTAGCACAGACCAGAAGATAGCGCTGGAAGCATTAAACCCTAACCATCAAGGTCCTAATACGGACCGTATTGCCCAATACGGTCCGTATCCGAAGGCGTCTCTTGGAATAACTGTCGACAGCTGTTTCCAGATCAGTTTCTTAGCCCTACTCAACCTCTACACGTCCCTCCACTCCTATATAAGGCCCCTGGGCAGAAGAATAACTTATCTTTGTAATTAGGGTTAGATTTGATTAAAGTGAGAAGAGAGGAGTGCTGGTAACAATGCCGTTCCGCGGCTAAGTTTCTTTTCTTAGGGCTAGGCAGTAAACCTTGTTACTCTTGATGTTTTGATATATATATTTCTGTTGATTATGATTTCTTGCTGTTGAAACAAAATGCTTTTGTGATTTACTATCTCTTCATCTAACTTCAATGATCTAGTTTGAGTCCGTTAGGGTAGTGACAGTACTTTAATGGTAAGAGAAACTATTTATATGAATTAGCCTCGTTGAGATTTATTAGGTTTATGTGAAGAAAACCTTAGCGGGGAAACCATAAACCAGACCAACAAAACGCGTACCAAATTCCATCACTTGCGTAAAGTAAATCGCAGTGATCTGTGTAGTAATTTGGGGTATTTGAGAGCTCAGACATTTACGTAAGGTAAATCGCAGTGTCCTATGTAGAATCTCGGTGAAAGATCTGTCATTCTTGCGTAACATAAATTGCAGTGACCTATGTGGTGTCTTTCATTAAACAACAACAGGAAATCAGACGCAACAGGAATATATTGTCA